>JABUQX010128011.1:0-25987 GCA_015478945.1 Trachelipus rathkii
TTAGTCCTTATTAATTTTAGGGGGTTGTAATTGTAGACTATTGGTTTTTTTTGTAAAATATTATCTATAGTATATATCCCGTTATCCACCTTATGGTGTATTAATACATAAGATCAAGTTGAGCCCATCGAGCATATGATTTATTATTAATACTGTGTTATATGATATAATAATTAGGTTTAACCATTTATGACTATATATATAGTATATTATATATATATATTATTACTATTTTTATGTTTCTAGGTGACGAATTGATGAGTGGCCATGCTTAATTACTCTACGCAATTAGTTAATTAGTGTAATTATTGAAAACTGTATTATATATAAAAGACTTCTAGTTATTACCGATCATTCAAGTTTGATGGAGATGAGGATATCTCATGTAAGTAAAGTGAACCCAGTAGTAGTTAAATATTTAATTCATTTAAATTAAGCAGCAGTAGTAGTATAGAAATATCGGAGATGAGATTAGGGATGAGAATTGTTTGCCTGGTACCTAAATAGAAGTAAGTATTTAGATGAGTGGAGGATTTGGCAGGGAAAACAATGGGGTGAGGTAAGGGAAATGTTGATGGAATTCAAGAAAGGGGCCTTCATAATGGACGTTCGAAGAAGTCAGAAGGAGTGCCATGCACTAAACAAAAAAAAAGAACTTTTCATTCCAAAGTGATTTGTTGTCGCGATTGATTTGGGATTTGCTGGTGGTCTGGTTCGAATTAGGTTAATTCTGAAGTTTACGACTGAGTTTTGAATGAGGATTTGTGGTAGAAGATATAGAGTAATTTTGGTCGCAGGTAATTAGTATGGTGTAAATAAGATATGTAGGAGCTTATGAAAAGTCTATAAATATTTAAACGGTGGAATATAATAAGAGTTAAATAGGTTATTAGGGTATATTTGATGTAAGATGAGTAGACATTATAGTATATATATATATAACCTCACTTAACACAGTGTGAAGTTTATATCTAGTTCTGAATATTAAGATATGAGTTACTAAGTTTATATATATATATTATAGTGCGTGAAGAAACTCACAGTGTCTTCGAAGTTTTGAAATATAATTTTATGGAGTATATGTATGGCGAGTGATGGGCATTGGTCGAACAGAGGGTGTACGCGTATGCCAGAGTGTAGTGTGGAACGTAGTGAGAAAAGGGTGTTGTTTGAATAAGGCGGGGAGGGAAGCGCGGTGAGGTGAGGTGCAACTTCAAAAATCTGTTTGGTGATGTAAAGAGGAGAGTGGCAAGCTATGGAATAGTCCTTCGAGGTAGATGTGACTATGGAGTCTTAAAATTGAAGGGACCTCAATAGGAGTCGTTGTTAGTTCATCATTTCATGTTGTTATAACTTTTTGTGATCTTGCGTTACGGGTTGAGTAACTATGGTTTACTTGGTAATATAGATAGTAGGAAGATAATACTGAGAATGTGTCTCAACAAGTGGATGAGACTTTCCGAAAGTGGGTTGTTCGCATCGATGTTTATGGGATCAATTCTTTGAGGGGTGGTGCTATTGATGTGTGCGATTGCGAATCAGGTTTGGTGATAGTAGTGTTACAGGGAGGCATGGAACTAGGAACCGCTTTTATGTTTGAGGAACGAGAGGTTGGTTGTGGCGTAGATCAAGGGCAAAACGGGTAATCGAAGATATCGACAAACCATATGAAAAGTATCTTTGCGGTAGCTATATGAGCGTATAGGTTGGTCTCGGTCTATAATACGTTGAAAAGGTGAGAAAGGATGAATGATAGTATGACGCAGGGCAGTCGGATATGAACGTTGCAACTATAGCAACACGAGCTAGGCAGATCTTCCGGTGTTTGGTCTTGAAAGGAGGTTTCGTGGATTGTAATACTGGTGAGTGTGTGTGGGAACACGACGCGGCTCCGGTGAGACACGAGGCTCGCGGTGACAATTGACGAAATTTTGGATTGAGTCGTGAGACCCGAATGGTTGAAGGAGAGAAATTGTGGAGTTTGGCAGAGGCGACGAATGAGATAGGTGATGTGATAGGAGAGAAATGGGCGGGGTTTTGTATGGGGCCATGAGGGCAAGTAAGTGATTTCAGGTGGCCTCGATTCGGGGAGGGTAGTTTCTGTACCGTGGGGGACGGGGTGTGGGGAGAATTTGATCAAAAATGCGCGTGTGTGACCGAAGTTCGGCGATCATTGAACAAGACTGTTACGATAGTGGAGGTCCGTCGTCTGTCCCATACGAAGTGGCGGGCTCTAGACCGGGTAGACGCAGTTGAGAACATTTTCCTCTTTCAGAGTGAGGGGACTTGGGAGCTCAGGTTCACTTTCACTAAATTACCATGGGTACAGAGGTGGGAGAAACCGGTAAGTAGCTTGACAGAGCCCTCTCTTGGGTTCATGGTTCAGACCAGGTTGGCCCCACGTTATCCGTCATATGTATGTCGGGTTCCGTGCCACTACCGTCTGTCAGCCCAGAACAGCTATTGAACATGTAATATACCCGCGGTACCAGGGTGTGGTACTCAGCTAACGTTGCGACTGGAGGATCTGTTTTCCCGAAATATCCGCAAAGCCTACTGCGCTGGTCTAGAAAAATTCTCCTTTGTGTGTTGCATATAGGAGAGGGTAAGAGGGTGAAAGGACTATAGGTCAGAATGGATGAAGAGATAAATTAAGTAAGTATAAATACTAATATGACGGGTTACACAATTATGTATCCATATCAGTATTGACTAAGGTTAAAATACCATTCTAGCCAAAACTGTGGGCCGATAATGGCGCTAATAATAATCTCTATATTATAATAGACAAAGAGTTGTGTTGGAATTGTGAGCAGATCATATAGTACAATGGGTGTAATCCTCTATCTTGACATCCAGAGCCCGCCATGCGTTATAACATGTTGACGTGCCCTATTATATACTTATGTATCATTACCTTATTCTGGGTCAAACGTATAGTGTGGGTCTGAGTGATATCATAAAGGAATATACGAGCTAACGCTGTCAAGTCAGCCTCTATACGGCTGAACTCATGTTTAATATACCTGATCCCTAGAACAGTCATGCTATTGGGACGCCTAATTTTCCCCGAGGGGGATGCTAATCTTCATGATATTTTCCGTCTCAACGGAGTCGTAGCCTCATGTAGCAAGTTGTTGGAAGTAACACCGTGGGAGGCAAAACCTTCACCTACTATTTATTCTGAGAAGTCTTTATCCATACTAATAGCGCCTCGCATTAGTGGACCTGTACTTTTAAGAATAAAACTATCTATTTGTTTCTCTTTTAAAAAACCAATAATAATAGAAAGAATAGTTGTTCTCTTTTACGGAGAATACAAGCAGTCGCTAATTAAAGGACGTAACTAAGCATATTTGTGTCTGTGGTAATGTATTCTTTTCTTTGTATGTGAAGGAACTATCATTAATCTCAGCAATATCTTAACATTACTAGACTTCCACTACAAATATAACACATGGAAGAAATTTCGATAGTCACTTTGCACTTAGGCGGGTACGTGCGACTATCTATAGCTTACCTAGAACTAATATCTCTGTTATTATGCAGAATCTTTAGTTTAAAACCTTGCTTAGAGGTATACAAACGCTTAGGTCTATATTAATGTAGGTGCCGGTAAGGTTGTTAAGCAGACTAACTCTTAATACCCAAAGTTTTACATGGTTACTTGCAAGACATAGAATCTATCACCCATCCCTCAATAACAACACACACCAAACGAGATTAAGAATCTCATCATTACATCCCTCAGCAATGACTCTTCAACATTACGGGTTGTAGAGTCTCATATAGTTGTGGACTAAACCTCCTCTCTGATCAGAAATAAAAATACTTTTCATAAGACTTCATCTTGACAATTCTATAGTTATTATTAATAACCTGGCTCCTGATGATCCATTAAATATTTCTCTACTTAAAAAATACAATTCTATATATTATTATTATATTATCATTATTTCGCGACCTCTTACCTATAGAATCTGCTAACTCGATCAGTTCTTCATAATAACAAGCTCTTTATAACTAATTTATATACACCCTCCATACGTAGACGAAGCCTGATACTAGATAGGATACTAATCTATTATCTCGCTTAATCCGTACTGCAAAAATGCTATCACTGAGTTTTAGAACCCCAGGATCTTTCCTTTATCAGAAAGTATTTGATCATCCTCGGACCATCTCTTTTTTCAAATCCCTCGTCTACAACTATAGTAAGTATTTATGTCCTATTAACTTTAAGAAATCTACCCCTGATATATTAATATTAAGTAGTAGTTGATTAGTATTTCAATAATTCATTCTAACACACGAACTTCCGGGTTTTATTCCCTCTTCTAGTTCCATAATCGCATCGAAACCCTCAAATGACTGGATTGAGATAAATCGTGTTGTTCCTTAGTAATTGCTAACAAAGCTGATTCAAGAACTAGGAATAAGTCTAGCCAGTATGCGCAGTTGAGTATGTTAAAGTATTAGTAGGAATAGGGAATAGTTCTCGCTTAATAACTGCTTTTATTACCACCCATTATCCCTTAAGTACTGAAAAAATGCTATCATAGTTTTTCACATTATTGTTTGAATTTGTTACGTATTGTACTTTTCGTCACAGTCAGTTATTAGAATCCGATAATAAGGTAGAGTGGCTTTTCCTACTCGGGATACCTTTAATGCTCGACGGTAACCACAAACACTAATGATCAAAAATGTCTGGAGAATTATCACAGTTAGTAATTAGGGATTGCATGTTATATATATATAAACCTACTTGACTCAAATATGACGGTGGGTACCATAACAATCCAATTTATAACTCACCCTATATAGTTACGGTAATATACTATATTATACAATAAAAACCTTACTACGACATTTGACTATCGAAAAAAGACTAAAAAAGATTAAAAACTACTTTTATTACTTCTCATATATGCCTATCTATTAGCCTAAAACTCAACTATTACACTAATTTTACATCTAATATATTACAGTACTACAGAAGCACATTTCGTGTTTACTGAGAAACTTATTAAATATCTCAACTTTATTCTTCGATTAACTCTACCAGCGCTAGGTCGGTTTTTCAACACTAACTCGCCACTTATTAATATTTCAATAACTTGCTTAAAATATATCAAACATTTATACGATATGTTCAAATTTAGGCGGATACCCTGTGTTAATATTCAAGGTTTTTTGCAATACCTTCTCACACATATGATCACTAAACTAATAGTCCATTATATTCCCATAATCATTAACTTATTCTCATTATATTTAATCACATTATGATATATCTAGTTATTTATATAACTCAGAATATATACTAGTATATATTCATTATTATATTAGTAATATATTAATTATTAGTATATTAATATATATACTATATAATATAGTATACTTTCTTCTTATTACTACTAACCTCACAAACAATCAAACTCTCATAGTGAAAGGAGGAAGTTGTTGTGCATTATCGAATATCGAATTTTTTTTTTGAAATCCATTAGTCTTTTGAGTCTATTCAATTTTCTTTATATAACAATTCTCATCATCACCTAACCGACTACGTGCTCCACAACTTAAATTACAAAGAGTTGTTCTCAATTTTCTTAACTCGACCCCCTTTGTAGAACTCTTATAATTTAAGTACCCAGTTCATATCACACCTCCTGCGTATTTTATTCTCAGATCCGATAGTTCTCACCTTCTCACAAGAACCTAACTTTTATATGTTATCTCCCCCCACAATACCCCCCACTACAGAAGTTAAACAGATGGAACGCGGGGTGTAAGAAAATGGGGGCATATTGTCTATATGACTACACCGCAAATCCACTGAAAGCGTTCGCCACATACTATCAATATAAAAATACAAAACGTTCAGTTTACCCAATATATTTACAACTATTATCATACACATATGGTTGATAAAATGCTCATAAAAAGACATCAATAATCGACAGTTACAATGATTGCACTTCACCTCTAAGCATTTTCGACCTTATTTACGCTATTACATTGCAAGGCAGAATGTAAAACTCACTTCACACTTTTAAAAAGTCTACAACTTTGTTGCACTTAAATTACTACTCTGGTGTCCGATAATAATAATACAAAAATAGCAAATAACATCCTGGCCCTCACTATAATCGCCCGGCTTATCATCCGGCAAAAACTTTTTTCTTCTAGCCGCGCACAATCTATATAAACCACTAAATATTTTGTAAGTACTAATAAGTTTTTAAATCTTATATTCTAATAGTATACAACACAAGGTGCTGCATCTAACCTATCTATAAATAACTGTC
Source organism: Trachelipus rathkii (assembly GCA_015478945.1). Taxonomy (NCBI): domain Eukaryota; kingdom Metazoa; phylum Arthropoda; class Malacostraca; order Isopoda; family Trachelipodidae; genus Trachelipus; species Trachelipus rathkii. The sequence continues at coordinate 6,312 of JABUQX010128011.1, forward strand.
AATAGACCGAGGATGGCTGCTCAACTTAATATAAACAAACTAAATTTAGCAACTTAATTTTAACCTAACTTATTATATCAGAAAACATTGAACTGTTATTACTTTATTCAACACCCATCTTCTTTTAACACTATACACTACACTAGTGCTACCACTAAAATCTACATTTTCTTAATAAGCCTAAAAATTATGTACCACTAAAATTACCAAACTACAACGTTTATGTTCGATGATGTTACCACAGAGTTCACGACACAGAATTCAATCAATTTTCAAGAATATCTCAAAATTACAATATTTAACAGCGCATCCCAAAAACTAACTAATCATTAGGTAGGGACATTATTTCACACTCTTTTAAACACTAAACTCCGTCTCAAAACGATAACAAATTTCTATAAAATTAACAATCTTAACAATAACTCAATTTTCCATGTCATCACAGCTTCACTTCTCCTTTTCCCTAAACTAATCCACTAAATAATCATTCTCACGCAACTTTTTCCTAATGGATACGTCGAGACTCACCATAAGCATGGACTTCTCTTCTTGTCCACACAATCAGCAATGACGCGTTAGTGGAATCTTGTTATGTTCTCGAATGTTGGGAATCGTCAATAAAGATCTGAGAAAGAAGATCCATTTGTGAAAGAGCGAACGGTAAATTACACCGGAGCCCCAAGTAAGAACAATCTGCCCAAAGCGCGTATGTACCCTGCCGGTTAACGTCGCTATTATACTAAACCGAGAGAACCATTCTACTCTTTATGAAAGCCGAAATCCCACCAGCCTGGTAAATTGGTGAATCTCATTTCAGAGAAGCGGCAATTTACCAGCACGAGGTGTGAACTTCGTCCAGAAAGATAATGATAAACTTTTCGTTATCTTTGGGAATACTCCCTCTCCAAACTTCGAAAGTTAAGGTAATTGTATGTTCGTTTCAGTCTTTGGATGTATTGTCTGGTTTTCCAGATGTTTTTTCTTTCTTCACCTTGTGCTTTCTTTTCTTTTTTTCTGGAGATGAACAACTTCTTGTTATTTAGGGACTTATTGCTATTCTGTTCTTCTATACTCATCGGGCATAAATACTTGTTGGTAGTGTCTTGCAATAAGTTAGCTTCAGTTCAATGAGCTCTTATCACTTTCTTTCAAATTCAATCTTAACTTACCACAATTAATCTTATTTAATTATATAACATACCCTGTTAACTATTCTACAAACTTTGAAAACAACTTCACTTTGCACACTAAGCCTATATTTTAAACATGTAACCCACATTATTTATGAGCCTTATACAAATATTTACCATAAAATACTCATTCTTTATTTTCATTTCTCTGAAGTCCTAACATTAAAAGCGAAAATATACACAAAACACTAAGAAATATTCTATATTATTTACATATTTATTGTGAGAACTTCACTTTTCCTTGTACATCTCACAAAAATTGTTATAATATTTACTTTTATATCATTATTTGTCTTAAAAATCTCATAATATCGCATTGATTAACCAAATGAATAAAAGAGTAATAATATAATGATCAGTTTTCGCCGCGGTATCTACTCCTTCTACAAATCAATTATGTCTACTCTCTGTATATACTTCTCCTGGAAAACACGGGGATCACTTTAATAACGAATGTACCGCACCTTGTTTCTGCGCTTTGGTGGGGGGGTCACAATGAGCGTTCTTCTAGTCTCCTCGGCCGCACTTTTTCTTAAATAGCGTCTTGGGAACAACCACGCCAAAAAAACAGCATGCAAAGCATTAGTATATCTATCTGTCCCCTAGCAGGAACACGTCCCGTATGGCTAAATTAGTAACTGAGAATACCCATCAATGAATGACTCAAAGGAACTTCAGGGACATCATGGGTGTCCAGAGACATAAGGGGTGTCCTAGAATTAGGACATCGGAATATAATTCTCAATAGGGTAATTTACGACACATTTACATTCTCTGGACCATTCAGATATTACCCGTGGTCAGATGATTATATAGGGGACATTATAGACAAACTGATTAGCTGCTCTCACTCCATAGGGAGGTCCGTTGGAACTATCTATGGAACATGGTACCACTCCACCAAGGGTAAATCAAGGGGACTACAGCTTTATTTCAGCATGAACGATCAAACTATTTGCTAAAGAATTCCATGGTTATCAAATTTACGATGCCCGCATCTTAGCCTATACAGCAATATACTTAGAGTTCACCGCATGTTTCTAAACACTAAGGTTCAGGTTAAAACCTTGGGATATATCATACCGTATAGCCTGTGCCCTGATGTTGCTTCTACCGATACTCTTCTACTGGTCCATTCTTATCCGAATACTTGCTTGCGAACATACTAATTGCTTATTTTGACATCCTGAAATTGGTTTTCTCTATAGTGTTGGTAAAGAAAATACGTTATCGTCTTACAATCTTCGGAGTGGCTATGGATTGAGACTCCATCGGGCCAAAAATGAGATGTGTAACCTTGAGATGTGTACCTTCCTGTCCTGTAATCACTGGGTCTAGGTTTCTTTCCGTTTGAGGTGTTTTACCACCATTGTATAGATCTTCCTATATGGCATCAAGCGTCTCTGTGCGTTCCAGTCGACGGATATCATAGAGTCCACGTTAAACTTAAGTTGGTATCACTTTCAGGTATTAAACTCGGCGTCTGAATGAAACATCTAAATTCTCTAAATATGTGTCATGTATTCAGAATTATTTAAAAGTGAATTGGATTTATCTATTATCCTCACGAGTTATTTTTCATATAAACACTTTATCCACTCCAGCCATTTACCAAAGTCTTAATAATTATTGACAACTAGTTAACAATTTAAATTCATGCACATTTGCGGTATCTAGTTCTCACTTATAGAAAAGACTTATTCTGTCGTAGCCTAGAAAGTTTGGCTCTGTCTTTAGTCCCTGGTTAAGGTCATAACGCCATCAAGTTAATGCTAGAGTTAATTAAAAAAAAATATAATCATGACCCCCAAAGGACTGGCAAATATTCAAAAGAAAAAGCACCTTTCCACAGAGAGAAGCATGAACGAGTTAGACACTAATGTCTCACCCACACATTAAGTAAGATGATAGGAGGTCTCCCTCACATAGAAGGCGAGTAAGGAAGCCTCCTACGTGATAAAGAGAACGAACTGTGTCAACTTTCAGAAGAGATTACACAACTGCATATATAAAGTTGTATCTGTGAGATTACTTGGACAGGATGAACGGAGGCACACATATTCGTATAGGAGCAATACTCCTCCTATCGGTATGAGAAGAGGTTTTTCCACGCATAAGCAATGTAGAGTATTGAAGGAAAGAATTAAGATGCCAGGGGATCACCATACGGGAACTTTCTCACATGCGTGAGTAGACTGGTGAGAGAGTGTGCATCCTGCTAGTGGGTTGGCCCTTTGATTTAAAGTAACCAATGGAAGCTTCTCATTTAGGAGAATGGATTGGGAAATGCCTACATGCACTTTGCAAAGAATTTGTGATTTAAGCCATGAGTCTTGAGCAAGGAAGAGGAAAGATGCAGGGAGACGTGAGAGAGTTCTCAGTTTTGTGAGCAGTCCATGAAGCGCAGTTACGTTAGAAGCAGGATATGGAGAGAGATGCATTCATTGGATCGACATTAAATGGAGAAGGAAAGGGAAAGAAGAAGAAGAAAGGGAGAGAAGGAGAAGGGAGACAAGGATTAAGGGAAGGAGAAAGGGAAAGGGGGAGAAAGGGAGGGAAAGAGAAAGAGGGAGAGAAGGGGAAGGGAGACAAGGAGTCTTAGGGAACAAGGTGAAGGGTCACACACCACGGCGCACGCATGAGAGTGAAGAAAGGGCAAAGAAAGAAGATTCATTACGTGAGAAAAAGTGCCTAAAGAGCAAATAGCACGAGCAGGGAACGCACAGACAAGTGAGAACACTAGAATCTTATGAGATATGTGCAACTGACGAGTAGAGGAAGAATCTAAAATCTAGAGCGCTCATATTGCGAGAAAGTTAGATATATGGCTGTTCAGATCTTGTCAGCCACAATATGGATCTTGTAATCTATACGAGAAGTTTCCATTCACTGATTTTACCTTGTGCCGAGCGTTCTTACATACTTATCCCACTGCATAGAAATCAAATGAAAGAAGCCGATGGATAAGATCTACGGGCCGCTTGTTACTAATTCTCACTCTTAATTTTACCCACTTCCTTCCCGTATCAAGACTCTTCTCTCTCCATCGCAAGTCTCCCAGTAACCGTTTTAATTTTTAACCATCAATAATGATCGAAATAATCCCATTCTAATATCCCCTCGCTGATTTAACATCCAACACATATTCAACATCTCCCCTTCTTCACCAAACACAAAATCAATCATACTTTGCACTTCGATATCATCTCTACTACACGCAACTCTAGTATACTTTTGGATACTCTTGTGTTTAAAGAAGTATTACTTACAACACATACCTCTCCCCTCACAGAAATAAATCACCTCCCTACAATTCTCATTTTCTCCTGACCCCAAAACCACCTGTTAGTACCATCCTTTTGTTTTATCATTATATATATATTATATTATATAATATAACATATTATATATATATTATATATATATATAATATATAAGTATATATTAGTATATATATATATATATTATTATATATATATATATATATATATATATATATATATATATAATATATATATAGCATACATATATTATTACATATATTATATATATATAGTAGTATATATATATATATATATATATATATATGTATATATATATCTATATAATATATATATATATATATATAATTATATTATATTCTTATATTATATATATAGTAGTATATATTATATTATATATATATATATATCATCCTATTAATATCCAATAGTTTAGGCCTAGAAAGGGGTATTGGTTCTGCTGTTAATATTAAAACATCTTTAATATATATAAAAAGAGGTAATTTTAAAACAAAAAAAAAACACAAAAAAAACATTGTTTTTAAAATAGTGTTTTTTTTTAAAAAATAAAAATAAAAAAAAACCCGTTTTTTTTCACAACCCCTATATATATATATATATATATATATTAATCTATATATATATATATTATATATATATATATAGTATATATATATTAATCTATATATATATGATATATATAATATATATATATATTATATATATATATAGTATATAGTACGTAAAATGGGGGAAAACGGGTCAATATTTGGGCTTTTTTTTTTTTTTTGATGAGTCCATGAAAGAAATGCGAAATTTCAAGTTAAACAACCCATATTAAATTGTTTTCTCGAAAATTCAAACCTTTCTTAAATGATTTTGGAAGATAAAAATACTTAAAAATGTTGAAAATAAATTATTTATTAAGTCATTTTTTGAAAATAATGCAGCTGTGAAAATTTTTTTTTTGGGAGTAAAAACGGGTAGGTGCGTCGGTTTAAATGTAATTTTTTTTATTTCTCGTACGTTTGTGACCTTAACTATTAATTAATAAAATAGTATAAATATTAAACGTGTTAATAAATGAAATTTGGGTAAAAAACAGAACAATGTAAACTTTAAAAATCCCTTTTTCACTACATTACTCGAGCATCATATTTTTTTGGTAAAACTTTACATTACTGTACGCCGATATCTCGAAAAAAACTATCCGATTACTTACAGAAAATCCTGAGACCAGGATATAGGTAGAAACGAGATTGAGTAGTAGAGCAGATGTTGTGAATGTTGTAAAAAAAAAAAAAAAAAAAAAAAAAAAAAAAAAAAAAAAAAAAAAAAAAAAAGTAAATAAAAAACAAACTTTTATTATTTTTTTTAACACTTACTGTATTTATAAAAGGAAATGTTCAGAATTATGTAATGGTTTTTCTCTTGTAAGTATCGTAGGTCTCGAGATATTGGCGTACTATTATGTAAAGTTTGGCCTATTTTCTTTTACGTACATAATTTTCAGAAATATAATAAGTACATACGCAAGGTAATATAATACAATTACCTACGGTTTTTTATTTCTATTTAATTAATAAAGGGAAAAATCATTATTAAAAACTAAAAAAAAAAAAATAATTATTTATACAAATGAAAATATAGTTAAAATATAGTTTACCCCAGTTTTACCACCCGACTATCGTCCTATTGGTTTAACCCCCGCTTTTCCCAAAAGTGAACCACTTTAATAACTTAAAGAAAAATTAATATCACTAAATGCAATTAAATACATGGAAACTCTTAATTTTACAACTTTCTATATGCTGTTAATGCAAATGTGATCCTTCTTCAGTCTTGAGATTGTAGCAGGAGACCGGCCTTAGCCATTTTTTTTAGCTAAGTTTTTCAAAAAAAAAATTTATTCGAAATGGGAGGAAATTTTTTTTTGAACTGAACCTCTAATTTATTGGATTTAATTTTGAAATAATATTAAAAATCATAGTCTTTTATTAACAAAAAAACCTGTTCCCAAATATTCAATAATCCGTTGCCATTATGAAATATAGCACATTTTCTAAGTTACCCGTTTTTACCCACCGAAACCAGTTTTCCCCCCATTTGATATATATATATTGTATTATATATAATATATATAATAATTATATATAATATATATTATATTATAATATTATATAATATTATAATATGTATTTATTATATTATATATACGGTATATATAATACGGTTATATATATATATATATATTATTATATATAATATATAATATATATATATATATATATATTATATATATATATATATATATATATATCATATAGGTTCCTATATATATATATAATATGATATATATATAGTATCTATATATATATATATATTATATTATATATAATATATATATTATATATATATATATATATATATATATATATATAATATATATATATATATATATATAATATATATATGATATATATATTATATATATATATATATATAATATATCTAGATATATAATATATAATATATATATATTAATATAAGGATGGGAGAAAAAAACAAGCTTGTTTTTTTTTCGCGAAAAAAAAGTTTTTTTTTCATGAAAAACACATAGCCTGAAAAAAAACAAGTAAAAAATTTTGTTTTTTTTTCGTTTTTTTCAAATTAAGTTGTGGCATTTACATGTTTGAACAATTATATTATAAAATTGTAAATATGCTCTAATTTGGACATCTTTTTTCATCTCCAATTTCCTACAAGATGGAAGCCCCTGAGTTTGTGTTCAAATATTTTATGGGTTTTCCATGTTTTTATTTGTATATTCTGAATTTTGAATATTGATATATTTTGTTTGTGGCTTCATCGTATGTTTTCTTACTTCTGTTTTCAGCTTTCAGCAAACATTTTTATCATAAATTATTCTAAATCGAATTTGAAGATAATGGCCACGTGCAATAAAGTCGTGTGACCTTACTTTTTAAGAAATAAAAGGTTGTAAAGGCCCTCGCATAAAATATAACTTTTTGTTGTGTAGACGTTGCAAAACTAGTATTTATTTGCTCATAATCTAAGAAAAGTTCTGAAAATTTGCCACTGAGAGAGATGATTACTGATAAGGCACGTACTTAAGTAGTCCTCGGTACTTCCCCTGCTCTCTTCACCACTGTCATTCTCCACAGCGATACTTTCATACCGACTGAGATATCAGCTTAACAGTTATCTTATATCCAAAATTAAATGTGGCTATCACGCTGATGAGCCCAGTGATAATGCTAAGCTTGACAGTAGTCAGTACTCAGTAGTGACTGGGGTCTGGGGAGTGGGGACTAAGTGATTAGTGAATCAAAAGTTGATATTCCAAAGCCAAATATTTAAAGTTAGTCATTCACTCATCCTCTATCATTTACAATCTTGGTATAATTTTAATTTCATTTATTTTTATTATTTCATTGCATCCCTTAAGTCATTTTTGAGTTTTGTCATTCAGACTTATTCTATATAAATATAATTTTAACATTAATATTTAAAAGTAAATTTATTTTTATGATAATATGATACAAATGTAAAATACATAGTTAAATTAGTAACTAGAAGCCTACAAACAGCAGTCTTCAGGCTACAACTCTGTAAATTGTAACAAAAACAATTGATAAAATTAAGAGAAAGGTAGTTCTGCTATTTTATAAAATATTAAATGGATATTTGTGTAATTTCAAAGTATCCTTATATTTGTAAAATGAAAATATCTCAAGTGAAATATCATATTAGCTTCTTAAATTTTAAAAATACTATTTAAATGAAAAAAACGAAAAAAACTGGAAAAAGAAAAAAACATGAAAAAAACACGATTTGAAAAAAACGTTTTTTTTCCCAACCCTATATATGATATATAGTATATATTATATATATATATTATAATATATATATATATTATATATTATATATATATATTATATATATATATAAAATATTATATATATATATATATATATACACGGTATAATAATATATATACTATATATATATATATATAATTATATAGTATATAATATTAATATATATTATAATATATATATATATAATTATAGTATATATATTATATATATATATCATTATTATATATATACACGGTAAGTAATATATATACTATATTAGTATAAGTATATCTAGTATATATATTATATACTAATATTATATATATATATATAATATATATATATTTAGTAATATATATATATATAGATAGTATATGATATATTATAGTACCAGTATATATTCGGCGCCCACAGAAATTTTTTTTCTTGTGGGCGGAAATTTAAAAAAGTTTAGGCCAGGTATAAGAGAAAGGCGCTAATCTGTCTGCTTCAACCAATTTTTTTAATTACAAGCAGATTTTATTAATACCTAGAATTTAATCAAACGGAAATGTTAGATTCAATCTTGAGGTACACTCTAGGTTAGGTGCCCTAGGTAGAGGAAGGTCGGCCTAAAAAATACAAATACAATAATAAATAAAAGAATTCCCAAAGCGGGCAGACATATAAAAATACATTTTAAGCATATTGTGAAAAAGATTTTTAAATATGACATGAAATATGACAAGGTTAAATTGAACAAAGTTCTTAAAAAATTTTCACATAATAAACCATATTTAAAGTTAACAATTTAGTTAAGATGATTTTAGTGAAGAAAATACCATGAAATTTCCAAATTAAAAAAAAGTTTAAAACGATATTTTTAAAAAAAAATATGACACTTAGAATAAAAATTTAATAACTTTTTTATTTCATTACATAAACTGAGTCATTATAAAAAGAAATTTTAAACTAAATTTTTTTTTATTTGGTAAAAATTATCAGACAAAAATGCAATGCATAACATCCAAAATATGTAAGGTTTACCTTGAGCAGGATGCTTTAAGAATAATAAAATTTAAACAAAGGTGATTGAAAAATTTAAATGTTAACCGTTAATAACTAAATTTTAAAAAATAAAATATAACTTCTTTTGGTCCGATGAAAAATTAAATACAACAAGTAAAAAAATGGCAGCCAACGATAATATAAAAACGATTTTTATCAAATAAAGCAACCAAATTGTGAAAATATCAGGTTTGGAGAGATGCTTACTTGAAAGTGTCGGAGTGGTGAGGGATGGAAGAGCTGGGTACGTGTTTATATATTATGTGTTATAATAATTTAAATTCGCGAGAATAAGGCCAAAGGAGCTGGGTCTCAATTATTTATCTTTGTGTAACATGAAAGGTGTATCATTATTCTTTTGGTCTCTTTTACTGGAACTAATTAATTTTAAGGTCCTTTCTCTGAAGGACATGCAGAGGGAAAGTCATCAGCGTACCAAAGCTTAAAAGGAAAAGCCAGGAAGAGTATTGCACCAAAATAAAAAACTACATTGAAAAGTTTAGAATACGAATTTAAAAAATGGACTAGGTAAACGATCACAAGTGAAAAGAAAGTACATACATCAAAAAAATACAAGAAAAATCGAGGAACAAATCTGAAGCGACAAGAATTTTACTATTTTAACTTTGGACTAATCTCGTGAGAGAGGTATATTAAAAAAATGCTGGGGAAAAACCCAGGCAAGAAAATTATCGACGAAAAAAACAATATAAAGTTTTTGGAATAAAATTTATAAATTATAGAATCACAAACTGCTCAATTTGTGTTCATAACATTTTGAATAAAGGAAATAACTTTGAAATTTCACAGGAGAATAAAATGTGAAAAAGGGAAAATCGTAGTGAAACATGTAAATATATTTTGTCGGACGAAATTATTAAAAATTCCAAATAATTATTACGGACCGGCGGAGTGTAAAAGTTTTTCTTTTTGTCCGTGATGGGAAATAATTTATAGATAAAACCAAAACAAAATCTCAAACTTACCAGATCACAAAAGCTGTTTACTGAGGAAAGGGACAGAAGAATAGAACTTCGGCGGTAGACACATCAAGAGTCGGAGAGTAGCAATTTTAGAATGAACCCAGAGCCTTCTTATAGGAAAAAAAAGAAAGGGGTGAAAGAGGGGAGACTGGATTGGGTTAGAGTTTCTTCATAAGAATGATAAAATGAGATGTCTTACTGAGATAAACTGGGTAATCAGGAAGTACAAACTGTAGGTTTGGATAGCAGAAAGGACTTCCTAAACAACGCATGGTACTTGATGGGTAGTTGAGGCGTCTCGATGAGGAAAAGAACAGTTTTTATCTGAAAAGAACGTAAAAATTTGATAATCGAAGAACAAAATAGGATATCCTCCAATTTTGTTGTCAAAATAGACTTTCTACAGATAAAATTTTCTGTGAAAGAGTCCGCCTGCGGGAAAAAAAGGAAATTGAGGTATGCAAATTTAATGCAGGAGGGGCATTTGAATATGTGGGTTCTTAGTCAAAGTATCCCACTGAGATCGTGATTGGTTTTAATTTCAACCCTGGCAGTTTTGAGAAGTTACACAAAATGTGGATGAACGGGTAGCTTCAGGAAGTTTACGAATTCTTTTTTTTTTTTTTTTTTTAATTCCAACTTGTTTGGAAGGAAGAATGGAAAGGATATATGCAGATGTTTCTATCTGATACTAGAGTGCAACCTTTGAGGAAGGAAAAATAAATTACTGATGATTAATCTGGGTTAGTACCTGGGACATGAGATAGAAGCTACCATTAGGGAAGGAAAGGAAAGTAAGGTTTGATTTCCTGCTTCATGAGTATAGGATGTTTTATAAGGATAAGGATTATAATTGCAATGAGTGGTGTTGTTTATTGCAAAAATTGAGAATAGAGTTCAAGCGTTATAGATTATTTTTGGTAACTGGGTTAAGGAGAAACCGACAACGTAAGGAGAGATTTAAAGGTGTGTCCTATTATCATAGGGGAGTTTCTTGTGAGAAAAAAAGAGTAGTTTAGAGGATGAGGGATTATTACGTGAATAAAGGAACCAGGAAATTTTTTTTTATAGGTTCAAAATGTAGAGTAGTAAGAATAAGAAGTTAGTTGGGAACAGTTGAGAGTTTCGTTTAAGAGTGCATCAAATGCATAATGAGAAACTAGATGTTAACAGTGTATCTGTGTACAGAGATTATTGTAAGTGTTCAAGTTTAAGATGTACGCAATAGCAATTAATAGAATTGATGTGCCATTTTAATTTCTCTGATATCACTTCTGGCTTCACACTTCCTAAAAACACACGAACACTAAGTCGCTATTAAAATCTACCCTTTACTTTTCTTTTTTCCTGTAAAAAGATAATTAGTGATTTATGCACCTAATACTTGTATATTTCCTAATTTCCAGGGCAGTATACGAAAATTGTTAGTAGCCTAAGGTAACCACAGAAACAGAAGGCATCCAATTTCTTCACATGCATTGTTTGTTCATAGACTGAGACTAGGGCCAGAAGAAAATTTTATCGAGAATACAGGGTTGTACAATTGATTTTAAGATGCATATAAAATAAGTGATCTTGACATTAACTTGTTATACAAAATTTTCTTTTTAATGTTTCATCTAGAAATGTGTTTACAGTTTCGATAATAGTATCAATTTTTGAAGATGTCTTTTTCTAATATGTCTTTTTATTTTTTACATGTGAGCATATTAATAAATGTAATAAAAGGGTCGGCCGGTGGACAACTTTAAAAAAAAGAAAAAATTTAACACTGATAGATCAGTTGCGAAAATGTACAAATTTTCCTGTGGGAGGAAGGAAAAATAGCAGCATAATAAAGACTTCTCCTTTTTGAGGTTTATACCGCACATGGTCTATTTCGGGGTGTGTGTAACGTTTCAGTTTGAACTCTGTGAAGAACGTTGACATGAACTAAGAGTGGGGAAGTTACTGTTGTGAGAGAAAGGAGAAGCTAATTTTTGTGTAGAATGCGTGGAGAAGATATGATTTGTGAAGAGGGTATTTGGAAAGTTTTGTTCCAGCGAGAGAAAGGAAAAGGTAAGAATCTGAATGTGATAGGTACACAGATATGGTAAAAGTCACTTATCGGGAATAGGGGAGAAGTTGAGAAATTTAAAAAAAAAAAGAGATGTGACGAGTTGTGGCCGTGTGGAAAATATGAGCTGGAATTTGTCTTATGAAATGAGAAAAATTAAGTAAAATTCGTGGTAGAAGTAGGAATGAGGAGCGGATCAAACATATCGTCATCTAAAGAAAATGGTGCTGGTAATTAGATCCACCCACGCATCTCTTAGAAGAACGTGATAGTGGTTCTTCACCTTGAGACATATTGAGGCTACTCCTATAGGAAACGCAGTAATATGCTGAAATATGGCTCAGGATTTCCCAATGAAAATTTCAAAAGGAGAGGAGAAAGTTATGAGACTCTAGACCTGAGTTGGGTTGTGGAAAAGCTCAGTGTTTTATAGCACTGTGAACTTTAACGCTAAGCTAGAGCAGCTTTAACTGTTGGTGACATTGCTACCACATTGTTTCTTTAATGCGAACTGGAGGAAAATAACGAGCATGCTGAAGGGTAGAAAGAGTTCGCCCTTTAACGGTGGGCAAAGGTAAGAAAGATTCAATCACTGGAGAACTACAAAAAGATGAAGCAGTGTCATGAGCATGGCTATTACCCATCTAAAAAGCGTTTGTGCTACTATTTATCTTATTTGGGAAATAGAGCCTTGGCATTTGCTTTGCCATTTCCATTTTCTACAATATTAACACTACCTAAATTTAAGTTCTCGCTATGGGCATTCGCGTTGCCAATATCTAAATCATCTATATCAATGCAAGTCTCAGTGTTGCCTACAGCGTGAGGAGGAGAGTCCCCTATAAGTTTCCCATTTAATAAATATTCCTGAGAAAACATGCTACTTTTAGGAAAAACCCTAGCTAATGTTGAACTGATATTTGCGATACATTTTCAGACCCAGGTTATGCTACATTCTCTTTTGTTATCAGAGAATTTTCTACCCCTTGGAAAACATGCTGGAAATTTGTGTTAAATTTTCTATCGAAGCGTAAGCATTATGAGATCTAACATCATTCTCAGAAGGGCTGTCTTTAGGAGAGTATTAACATTATATTTCGTCATGCAAATACGCCCTTTTAACCCACTCATAATAGTCTTTGAAAAGATTTTCATTTTATCAGCAGAAAATAGGTATATCCCGCCGCATGCATCTACGAAGCTATCTTTGACAAGTCGTGTCAGCTGGCGAGCATGCGACATTGCGAGTCCACTGGGGGGATGTGCGCTAAGGTGTGGGGGTGGTCCCTGGATTTCTGGAAGTAAAGCAGGTTTTTCTCCAGTTGTTTCTAGATCTTTTCCTCTATTAGCGAAATGAAAGAATAGATTTGTTGGGCTCTCACTACGAGGTGTAACTAGGTTCTTACATCTTAGAAGGATCTCTTTAACCACCTCTACGCCGAAAGCGAGAAATTTTTGTGGAGTACGTAGTCCATATAAGCACGACCCAAAACAAACATTATGAAAAGTGCCCTATCTTGGGGCAAATGTTGCTGATTTTTCTGGCGATACACAAGTGTTGTGGAGTATTTTGTTAAAAGGTTTGGCGAGGAAAGGAGGGGAGTTGCGATACCCCCCATATATGTATGTTTTTGGGAGCCGACGGCTGCTTGAGCTCACTTTAAAAAAAACGTTGCCAGCTGGGCGCGAAGTGTGAATGTGCACGTTGTTATTTTGGGCTTAGAGGTTTTCATTTGTTCATTTTTGGTGACCGGAGAAGCGCATTACCCAGTAAATGTTGAGAAAGTAGGTAATATTGCTTGTCATTAACATTCGATAAAAGATTCAGAAATCATTAACAGAGAATGAGGTTAGTGCGCGCTGCCATAACCTTTTGATCACTGACGATACGGAAGGCTTTTAAAGATTGGCAAATCGATCGTTGAGAGAAAGTAGATAATTTGGGAGATAGACCTAAAATTAAAGAAATAAATTATTCAAAAAGAAGGAGAGATAATTGGAGGCTTAAAAAGGTAAAACATTATGAACAAGATGGAAATAATTGAAATCTCGCCGGAGAGTTAGAAAGAAATTGAGCTCTAGAAGTTCACATATATAAATTGTTAACTCAATTCATTTCCCAATATATTTAGAGTACCTTTTGAAATCTTTTCCTAGTGTGTGTTAAAGCTCTTCTTCTACTTTACCATTAATTCCTCTTTAACTATATCGCTCATGTCTGAAACATTGAAAGGTGTGGCTTTCAACGCTCCTCCTATGCTCTATATCTAACCAAGCGGTCCTCAATATTTGCCATATTGGTCCCACTGGAATCCTCTGGCATATCAATCTTACCTCCTTGCTGGCTTTCACCTCAGTGTCTGCTCTGACCTGTTGATCATATGCTAAACTCATAATATTACTGTGGCAAGTGCTCTATGGGCGCGAGAGCCATCTGCTTTCCAAATGTGTTTGTGGAACTATCCACTAATTACTTAATCAGCATGCTAACATATAATATACTGCCTCAATTTTCACTCCCTATCCCTAACCAGTGCTTCACTTCTGTGCAATAATCATTACGAAGTAAAAAGGGCCATTACTCCTACACTGTCAAGTGAATATTTTTTCTCAAAATCCAACCTCATAAAGTACTTGGCAGTATCATCTCTTGCACAACATCACCATAGTTCTACATCACCATTTGGTATAGCGGTCAGAGATCCCTTTTCCAATTTGCAACCTGCTGCATCATTGCACCTTCGCTTGTTGGAGTTGAAATCTGTTTCTCTGCTGTCAATCTGTTGCAACTGCTGTGCCCCGCGAATCTGTTTCAGAAGTCATCATTAATCTGTAAAGTTTTAATAAAAGAGAATGGGGAGATAAAGGAGCTTTGGTAAAAGAAAGATCCATATTCCATACACTTTTCCAATCGAAAATGCGTAATATGGTCTTGCCAAATGCGTAAGCTTTGGTTCAATATCTACTGCTTTAGCTTTAACCTTTTTGTGTGTCAAATTTGTCTCCTCTGGAAAATGTGAACGCGCTATAGGAGTGGATTTTTGGGTTCCCAGAGGTAGATTGAAACTTTGTGTCATGACTAGCTTCTATCTCGGGCTAAAAGCTGCTCACAAACCTGACTCGGCGTGTCATTTAAAATGCGAGAATCAAAAAAGAAGTATTACGCTATAAATTTCATCTTTGATAACTGTAGAAAGGCGTGCATTGAAGTATGACAAATTTAAATTTATTAATTAAGTGTCATAAGTCGTTTTAAAGAAAATCTGTTTTAACTTTCAATTGAAATCATGATTTCTCATCAGAAAAGCACACTTAAATTTAACTTTAAAATTCTAAATACTTGTCGAGAAATTTTAACGAACTTTGTTCAATTTAAACCTAGTCATATTCAATGTCAATATTTAAAACTTTCATCAATATGCAAAATGTATTTATATGTCGGCCCGCTTCCGGATCTTTATATTTATATTATTTTATTTTAGCATCGCTATCACCTAGGCACCTAAACTAGAGTTGTACTCAAGAATTGAATCTAACATTTCCGTTTACGTCATAAATAAATGGTACATAAAAAATTGTGAAGCAGCACGAGCGCCTTTGTCTCTATCACCTGGCCTAACTTTAAATCTCTGCCCACTAAGAAAAACAATTTTTGTTGGGTCGATGGCGGGACCTTGCCAAGGATCGTTCATTCTAAAAATTTTTCTGACTCCTGATGTGCTACCGCCAAGTTCTATTTTCTTCCTTTTTTCCTCATTTGTGATCTGGTAAAGTTTGAATCTGTTTGGTTTTTTTAAATTTTTTTCCACACGACAAGAAAACTTTTACACTCGGTCGTAATAATTTTCTTGATTTAAAATTCGTCCAAAAATAATATTTAAGTTTCACTCGATGCTTCCTTTCATTTTTTTTCTGATTCAAATGTTATTTCCTTCATAAAATTTTATGACAACATGGAAATTTGATTTATAATTTTATACATTTCCAAACTGTTATAGTTTTTTTTCTCGATACTTCTTCTTGTGCTTTCCCCAGCCCATTTTTTTTAATAACCTCTCTCACGAGATTTAGTTCCAAAGTAAAATATAAAATTTTGTCGCTTCAGATTTGTGTTCGATTGAATTTGCATAAGATAAATGATGTATTTTCTTCACTTGTATCTCTTCAACCATAGTTCATTTTTTAAATTCGTAACTAAACTTTTAATGATCTTTTTTTTTATTTTGTGAATATTCCTGGCTTGCTTTTAAGCTTTCGTACGTCGATATGCCCTTGCAGTCTTGAAAGAAGGAGCCCTAAATTTAATTAGTCATAAAACCAAAAATACTATATTTATAACAAATAATAAGACGCTTGCTAAGGATAAGTTCAAATTTTAAAACATAAATAATAACATACACTTCCACTAGTGCACTTAACATTTTTATACTGAATTTCAAAGTTTTATTTGTAAAAGATGTTTTATACTATCTGTGGCTCCATTTTCTTTTACTCTTGTATTAGATTTCTTCATCTAGACCGAAGAATTATATTTTATTGTTTAAATTTGTAGTATATTCATTCACGTAACATGTAATGTTTAAATCACTTTAGTTTAAAAATTCTAATTATCTTAAAGAACTTTCAAGTAAACCTTACATATTCTGACTGTAGGCAGAGTTGTCTGAAATTTTTACAAAAAAAACAATTCAGGTTTCAAATCATTGTTTTAGTGCAAATTTTATAGAATGGACAAAAATTTGAAAATTTTTATTCTAAGCTGTCATATTTTTTTTTCAAGAACAATTGTTTAAAACTTTTAATTTGAAATTCACGATTTCTCATTATGCAAAATAATGTAAACTTTAAATTTTTATTACTGTCGAGAAGATTTTTAAGAACTTTTGTTCAATTTAACCTTGTCATATTTCATGTCATATTTAAAAAAATCTTTTTCACAATATGCTAAAATGTATTTTTATATGTTTGATGATCATTTTTTTTATTCACCAATTTTATTATACAAATCAACAACTGAGAGTTTAGTTACAACTCTGAGTACAGCTCTAGGTTAGTGCCTAAACATAAATAAAAGTAATAAATAAACAGAATTCCAAAGCGGGCAGACATATAAAATACATTTTACCTTAGTGAAATAAATTTTTAAATATGACATGGAAATAACTGACAAGGTTAACTTGAACAAAAGTTCTTAAAATTTTCTCCGTACAACGTAAAAAATTTAAGTTAAAACCAATTAGTGTCTTTTCTTGATGAAGAAATACAAATCAAATAAAAAGTTAAAACAAATTTTCTTTAAAAAAAATATGACACTTAAATAAAAATTAAAATTATTTCATCTCATATAACTGAGCATTAGAATGTGGGATTCTAAACTAATTTTTTTTTAACAATTTCAGACAAGAAAATATTTCTTCAAAGTCGGATTACTTGACAGTGTGCTTTAAGAATATAAAATTGAAACAGAAGGTGATTTGAAAATTTAAAATGTTAAAATGAATAAATTAACAAATTTAAAAATAAATAAACTTCTGGTGCGTAAAAGAAAAATTAAACAAAGTAAAAAAAATGGAACCAAGCTATATAAAAACATTTTACAAATAAAAACACAATTTGAATTCAGGTGGCTGAATGTAATTTATTTCACCGGTGTATATCTTATGTTAAAATTATTCCAATAGCAAGCGGTATATTATCTGTAACTATAAAGTTACATTATTTTTGGTTCAATGACTAATCATTTAAGGTCTCTTTCTCTAAGGGACGCAAGGGAAATACGGCGTACAAAAGCTGTAAAAAGAAAAGCCAGGAATACTCACTGCAAAAAAAAAAAAGACACATGACGTGTCTGCTCTTGGCGCTGTAGAGAAGCCAAACTAGTAAGACATCACAAGTGAAAGAATAATGCATACATATAAAAATAAAAAAAATCGAAACACTCTCAAATATAAAATTAGTATTTTTACTTGGAACAAAAATCATTTGGTCAGATTATTTATTTATTGCTGGGTGAAACACAAGAACGAAATTATCGAGAAAATCAAAAATGTTACATTTCGAAATAAAGAATAAGAACTTATGAAATCGAACTCTTATCTGCATCAAATTTCTGAAGGAAATAAAACTTGAAAATTAGGAATGAAAATGATTTATGAAAAATCGCCGGGCGAAGAATTATTATTTTGTGGACGAATTTTAAAAAAATCAAAAAATATACACATAGTGTAAAAGTTTTCTTGTCGTGTGAAAATAAATTCTATAAAACCAACACAAATTCAAAACTTAGCAAGATCACAACGAGAACAAAGAGAAAAAATAGACTTTGGCGGTAGGCACATCAGGAGTCAGAACATTTTAAAAGGAACAGAGCCTTCTTTATAGAAAAAAAGAAGGGTGAAAGAGGGAGACGATTGGGTTATTTCAAAACAATGATAAATGGGATTTTTACTCGAATAAATGATATTAACTCAGAAGTCAACAAAATGAACATTTTGATACAAAAAGGACTTTGTCTCTGTAGAAAAAGATTTATTGGACGAAGTGAAGAAAAATAAGAAACTTTTATTTAAAAGTTTCAATATAATGTCCCATGAAGATATATCACCCCATTTCTTCATATTTTGAAACCACAAAAATAAATTTCTGTAATATATATATATATAAGTTATATATAATATATATTTATATAATATATCTATATTATTATATATATATATAATATACTAATATATATATTATAATAGATATATATATAATATTAGTATATATATAATATACTATAATATATATAGGTAGTATATATTATAGTATATATATATATAATTGCTTTCCTTTGAGCTTAATTAAAAATGAGCTTATAAAAAAATTCACTAAATAAAAGAGTATAATTTCAATATTTTCATTTTGTTACATTTTACAATGTTATTTTATTTCGAAAAAAAAAATTGAAAAAACCACAGAAGGACAAAATATCGTGTTTTTTTCAAGTGGTTTTTTTCGGGTCGGGCTTCTCAAGACTGCGACGGACCCTGACTGGTATCTCGTCAATGTTGGGTCCATCCCATGAGTTGTGCATAGACTATCGCAAGCTCAATAACGTGACAAAATCAGATTCTTTCCTTTTGCCTAACCTTATCGACATGATTTACAATATGTATGGAAACACACATTTCTCCACTATAGATCTTATAAAAGGTTATTACCAAGTCGCAATGGAACCGGACAGTATTGAGAAGACG
>JABUQX010128012.1:0-5000 GCA_015478945.1 Trachelipus rathkii
GTGTTTTTATTTATATTATATATTTTTTTTTTTTATTTTTTTTATTTTTTTTTTATTTTATTTATCTATATTTTTTATATTATTTTATATTTTTTTTATTATATATATTATTAAATAATATAATTTGTATTTATATATATATTATATATTTATTAATATATATTATTAATTTATATTTTTATTATATATTATATATATATTATAATATATATATATTTATTATAT
This sequence comes from Trachelipus rathkii, assembly GCA_015478945.1. Lineage (NCBI taxonomy): Eukaryota > Metazoa > Arthropoda > Malacostraca > Isopoda > Trachelipodidae > Trachelipus > Trachelipus rathkii. The sequence continues at coordinate 226 of JABUQX010128012.1, forward strand.
ATTTTTTATATATTATATTTTTTATATATATATATTTATTTATATATATATTTATTTTATTATATTATTATATATATTATATATTTATTTATATATGTTATATTATTTATTATTATATAATAATTATCATAATATAATTTTTATATAATTATATAATATTATTATTTTATATATTATATTATATTTATTATTTATTTTATTATTATTATTATATATTATTATTATATATATATTTAATATATTTTATATATATATTATTATATATTATAAATCTATTTTTAATAATATATATATAATATATTTATATAACTTACTCAATTCTTTTAATACGAATTTATTTTTATTATTATTTTTATTGTTATTCATATTATATTTATTCTTATTATTATATTTATTCTCATTTTATATTTTTATTCTAATTTTTATCATTTACCTTTCTTTTTTTTTTTTTTCAATAAATAATGTGAACTTTCCAGTATTTCTGTTATCTGTATCCCCTGAAGAACCTTAGTTTTCAAAGGCAAGAAGAAATCTATTCGATGAGAGAAACAAAAACAGGCATAACGTTCCAAATTCAGGTTTGCACAACTTTTCTTTTTGGATATTGTCTGTTTGTCAAGATAACGTCAATTAGACAGTCTCTTTGCGTTCATGTCAATAAAAATTTATTGATAGAAACTTTTGATAATGATAATTGAAAACATGGACAATATTACTATCTAAAATTGCTTTATCATTATTCAAACTACGATCATCACATACATCATCATCATCATCATCATCATCATCATCATCATCATCATCATCATCATCATCATCACTTATTATTATTATTATTGTTATTATTATTATTATTATTATTATTATTATTATTATTATTATTATTATTATTATTATTTTATTATTTATTATTATTATTAATTATTATTTATTATTATTATTATTATTTATATTTATTATTATTATTTTATTATTATTCATTTTCAATGTATTTTTTTATTAAATTGTTATTTTTTATTGATAAGTATAAATATGTAATATTTTTGACAAAATAAACTATTTAAATTCAATTAGTGATAGTAATAGATATATCAGTGTTATTAGTATCAGTATTAATAATAGTATTAGTGTCCTGTGGTCAGTAGTTGTAACTATAAATTGGTGATATTACATTTAATTTAGTTTTAATTAAGAGAAACGATATAAAAACTAATATATAAATACTTGAAGAACATCAGATAGTCAAAGAAAGAAGGAATATTAATTCAATGAGAAAAACAGGAACAGCCTTAACTTTAACAAAGCAAGAGTTATCAAGAAGAAATCACCTTATTATTTTAATGAATAAAAGAAGGTGGAGTTATTGGCATAAGAGTGGCTAGTAAAAAAGTTAAAGAAAGATCAATAATGAAAATAAAAAAAAAGTTGAGATAGAACATAGCCCTGAAGAAATCCACTATTGAAAGATTTGAAGGATAGACATTGACTCTTTTCAACAGCTTCTACAGATTGGAAGTTACAAAGAAAACAATAGATATCAAAAAAGGAAAGCATTAGAGATTAAAGCTTTGTGCCAGACCCTATCGTGGTCTAGTGAATAGTATAATATTGCACAAGCAGCAGTCATGTCAGCAGCTGACTTGTGTTAAGCCCCAGACTCAGGAGGAATTTTGGGATTATTTTTTGTTGTAACATAACACGTTTTTGACAAATGTCTTTGTTTTTAGGATTGATGACCATGATTTCAGATCTGCAGGCCGACAGGAAATCCAAATCATGTCTGCAGTTGACTTGGAAAGTATCCTTCACTTCGTTAGATTTAGACACTTAATGTGTCATATGTTAGGGTTTCTAAGGTGGGTGAGACCGTTTTTGAGGTGTGGAAGACAGTTTTCATGTAGTTTTAAACCACTGATCGAGGTTCCTAGAAGGTTTCAAGATGATTGGTAGACCATTTCTGATGATAACAATCGATCTATTGTGGTCTTTTACCCCCAATTCGATATTTAAATCGTCTTTCTACGTGTTCTGAATGGCTTAATAAAGTGAAAAACATAATTAAGATTAAATCAATAGTTTATGTAACATTCAGTCGATATAATCGGGTATTGATGAACAAACACCAAGGATAGCCAATGAGAGAGCAGTATTCCTATAACGTCACATATCGATCAACCACAGCGCAAGATTTATTTCCCCCTCAATTCAGGGAGTTATAATTATCGTGTGCCTCAAACCTAATGCCTTATCACTGGTGGTGTCACATTGTCGGAGCCGAGGTTTCATGCCTTTGCAACCCCAGAGGGGGTAAGAAGAGGTGCGTTGCCTGTTAAAGTTGGTTAGGAGGAAAATAAAAAGCCTACAGGATTTAGAGAAGGAATCGGAGTCAGACAAGTAGTCGGAGGTCCCAGAAGAAAAAGAAGAAAAAAAGGACAAATGCACAGAGTGCTTAGCAGAGAAGGGGGGATGGAAGATTCCAGGAGGAACTAGATGAAGTCGGGGACTGAGTTGGCACATGAGACGGAGCCGAGTCTTGAAATAAACATATAGTAGGACAAGTAAGGTGTCATTTTATGTGTACGAACTCGTAGAACTCGATTCTCAGAGTTTCAAGTTTCGTAAAAAACTATCAATTATCGAAATGCAAACAATTCGGTAGATCATATGTTGTGAAAGAGCACCATTAATTTTTAATGGTACATGAAAGCATGGCAAACAAACATTTGATCACAGGGGAGTCCACCCCCAAACTCCCCGACCCATGAGTGCTTGAAAAATAATAAAATATTGTTTCCCATCATCAGCCTAAAAGGAAACAAATTGAAAAAAGAACCATATGACAGTAAAATTTTGTTAAATTTGAAATTTGAACACTTCATAACTTTTTTCAGTTCCGTTTTTCCAACTAATTTTTACGTTTTCTAAATTTACAGATCATTTCAAGCATTTTAAATAAGTCTCAAGAAAATCGTCTTATGTAGCAGTAATCATATTCATGGACAATTTTTCAATATAGAAATTTGGATGCTATTTTTCTTTTTTTTTTATATATTTCTCATTCTTAAAAGTTGCAATATTTACCACCTAATGACTTAATGTTAATAAATACATTTTCTAACGATGTTAAAAAGAAAATTATATGTGTTATTTGCCTGATTTCTGTTTAAACATTTTAAACGTTATTTTCTGATCACATATAAATTTATTTGTATCATAGTCAGCTTTTGTCATCATTGTAAGTTTTCTAGTTTTTGTTGATGTTGTTCTAATATATAAATTTCATAATTTAGGTCTAGGAATATCTGGATATTTCAAAGTACGTTTAAAAAAAGAGAATGAAAGAACACCTGTTCTTATTTCTTGTGTGTTTTTGTCTATATAAACAAATAAACACATGTTCTTACTTCTGATGTTTTTGTTTGTTTATATAAAATTTAAGCCTTTGTCACTAACGTGTTATGTTACAATAGGAAAAAATCCCCAAACTTTACCGAAGTCAGCTTCTGACATGACTGTTGCTTTTCCTGCTAGTTATACCATGTAATCTACTCTAGTGGTAAAACACTTATTTTAATAAGTTTCATTTTATTGTTATGACATAAACTTTATCATAAGCTCTATAAAGTTATTGTTCTTTTGAATATTGTTAAAAAACTGGTAGTCATTTTTGTTTATCCATATTATTTTTTATTATGGGAGGTGTTTATCCAAATTACTTAATCAATGTTACTACAGTTCTCTTTAGTCTCTACTAATTTATCTGATCTTTAGTTTGTAGATTTCAGTCATGTGCCTCTCAAGCATTAAATTCCATCATGCATACATTGCCAATAAATTGAAGGTAATCCATTTTATCTTCCATTATATGATGTTAAAGTGGTTATAAATATTAATGATGAAGGGATGAAATTTAGCAGAAAGGTTGTATTTCGTGGTCCTGCCTTCTCCGCTCTCAGGAAACAATAAAATCCTCCTCTCTATGTGTTCCTACATTATATAAACCCAGGGTAGTGGAACAGAGGCCGGATTGGCGAAGCCGCAAGGTTTATAATGAAGACGGAGTTACAGCCTGAGCAAAGGAATCTATTTTGCAGAGCCAAAACAGTTGCCGGATAAAATATTTCAATACAATAAATGAATTTGTACGCGGAACTTAGTTGGGACAGGCCAAAAAAACAATACTATATTTTTACTGGTTTCGCAGACCTGAATAAAACACTACTTGGTTTTGGTTGTTTATCATAAGTAATTTTTTTCCGAATAAGTTGATAGGTCTGAAATTGCAGTGTTTCGCATAAGGGTACTACTAGCAACTCTATACCTTTATGGGTTAATAAACACCTTCTCCCTAAGAAATGGCAATATCTTTATATTTGTTTATCATTTCCGCGACGGTCACTTAAAAAGGTTCTCAATAAAAGTAAATGCTAAAGAATAAGGGTAAGATTAGCCGCACGAGCAAAAGAAGGAAAATAAGAACACAAACGTCAGTGGCATGTAAGAGACAAAAAGATCTGATTTAATAAATAATAGAGGAAGAAGGTATTAGATAAAAGAGTAAAGAAACTGTATTTATATAAACATAGCTATAAGAAATGAGATTAGATAAATAGCATAAATTAAAATAAAGCAAGAATAGGATTAGATAAAGAAATTGAGGCTTTAACAAACGTTGCTTAAAATAAAAATTTGGCTTTGGGAGAGTGTTGTCTGGTTTATCCAAGTGTTTTATGCAGGAGTGTTCTGATTACGCGGACAACATTCGATTTTTGTTG
>JABUQX010128012.1:7500-15000 GCA_015478945.1 Trachelipus rathkii
TTTATTTTATAAATTATTTGCTTCGCCAAGTTTGTATTAAAGGAAAAATTCGGTTAATAGTTTCGGTTTGTAGCGTAATGTTATAAATATCGAATTGTTGTTGCCTAACTAAACTTGGAAGTTAAGTGATTCGTGTAATACCTTTATAATATTAAAATTAGGTTGTCGAATTATTAGGTTTACCCATTGAATGCATAATATCCAAAATATCTTATATTGATAAAATTTAATAATGGTTGTCTAGATAGCCTAATTATATGGAAACTTAATCTGCCACTGAGACTAAAATTTTAAAAAATTTATAAAATTTCAACATTTGAATATATATATATATTCTATTATGGTTAGACTTATTTTTTATTTATTATAGTATATTAATATAAATTATATAATATCATAATATATATATATTATATAAAATTTAACACTAAATTTAAAAGAATAGGTTACTTCAAAGTACGATTCATATATATTATATATATATACTAATATTTATATATATATATATAATATATTATATATTATATATATATATATATTATATATAATATATATATATATATATAATTTATATATTTTATATATATATATATTATCTAGTGTTTTGGTTTGTTTTTTTATTGTTATTTTAATATATATTATAATATATATATAATTAGAGTATATCATATTATATATTATATAGTGTTGTTTATAATAAGTACCTATTGGTCCGTTGGAGATTTCGAGCAGGTAAGTCGTTAAATGTATGTATAGTACCTTATTTTTTGAGTTTGCGGGTTATGAGGGGTTGTATGAGTTATTTATTTATTATCAGTATTTATTTTATATTGTTTATGAATGTTAATTAATTGTTATTTATCAGTTGATGATTATGTGAGTTTCTTTTTTTGTTTACACTAGTTATGTTATATTATATATATATATATTGTTTTATTTATTTGAGAGTTCTTTAGTTTATATACTTATTTATGTTTTATTATTTATATATTAGTTTTTAGTTATGTATGTTATTTATAGATATTTATTATGATGTTCTAGATTTATATTATGATTAGATATTGGGTCTTATATATATATATTAATATAAGTATATATTATATATATATATATATACTATATTTTCTTCTTATATTTTATGAGCGTATGCAGTGGGGAGCTATATATGTCCTGAGATGTTTAGAGTAAAAATAGCTTGGGAGTAGAGCTGTACGGTTTTAACGTTTATGTGTCTGTAATAATTGCTTTGGAATTTTCATTTCTGAAGATAGGATTGAAAGTAATGGAAGATATTATTATAAATGTTTTCAAGGGTGCCTTTGCGGAGGGTGGTATGGAGGACTATCGCGCACGCCGTGGTTTTTCTGATGTGTTATTGTGGCTAAGTTCTCTCTTTCAATTTATTGTAGGGGGGTTGGAGGGGATTAAGGTATCTATCAAGATATCTCATAGTATTTTCTTCTGATTAATGGTATATTGGTGCGGTATATAGCGTTAAAATCTAAATTTGTATAGTGAGGTATTTTGTGTAATTTGAGGTTTAATGGAAAAGAGTGTATAACTTATAATTATATTTTTTTAATTAATTACGGTGAATTACATTTGTTGTATTTCACCGTTCTTTAGGGATGAGTTTTATAAAATATGTCTAAATAAAAAAAATAAATAATACTTTGTTTTGGCTAAAAGAGTTATCAGCAAAGAGTTTTTAACATAAATAAATAATTTTAATTTTATTTTAATATTATGCAATCTTTTAGGTTGTAAAGATTAATTTCTACTAGTTTTTGGAAACGTGTGGCGTTCTCTTCTGTCTCTCTCTTCTCGTTCTGTTCGTTCGGGTCTCGATCTGCTCGGGCGTCCGGTCTCGATCTCTCGTAGTGTCTCCTGTCTTGCTCTCGTCTATCTAGTCTTATTTCTATCTATCTAGCGATGCTGCGCGTCTCATTTCTTTCTCTCTCTATTGTTATGTTATGTGGCTCTCTGTTTCCCTTCTATTTCCGAAGATAAAAATCTCTTGTGCTGTTCTGTCTGTCTGTCTGTGCGTGTCGTTCGTGTTTTTGGTCTGTCTGTCTGTTGATTCTGCGTTAATTCTGTGTGGTCTTGGGATTTAGGCTCGTCGTTGGCTTCTTTTCGTTGTTTCTTACTTTGGCTTCTTGGGGCGTTTTTTGTTTTTCTGTCTTCTCTGCGCTTGTTTGGTTGTTTTTTCGTTTTTTTTTCTTTTTTTTTTTTTTTTTGGTTTTCTTTTTTCTATTCTTTCTCTCTCTTTCTCTCTTCTTTCTTCTTTGTTTGTTGTTTTCTCTTTTATTTTTTCTTCTCTCTCAATTCTTTTCTTTACTCTCTTTCGCTCTCTCTTCTCTTCTCTCTCCTCTCTCTCTCTCTCTACCTAAACTGGTTACTTATTATATTTTTACAATATATCAGTTGGGATTTAACCTATTTTTTGCATTTATCCTATTTTTCGCATTTTTCAAATATGGAGATTTAATTTAACACTCTTAATGAAATTCTCTATAATCTTTTTGGATAAATTCTCTAAAATCAGGGTTGTAAAGTTGTCGACCCAGCCGAAGGTGTCGAAGAATCGATGAGTCTGATGTCCGAAAATTCGAAAATTTAAAAAGTTGAAGAATCGACAAGTCGAAGGGTCAAAAAGTAAAAGTAACAAAAAATTTAAATTTCGAAGAGTGGAAAGGTCAATAAGTAGAAGATCGAAAAATGTCGAAGATTAAAAAGTCGTAGATTGGAGGAGCTGAAGTATTAAAGAGTGAAGTACAAACCCAAGTTGAGTAGAGCAATTTGACCGGACTCCATTTAAATATTTTGTTGTTGAAAAAGTTTAAAAAATCTATTTTTTCTTTACATATGACCTAATCATAAAATGTTTAATTTATTTAATTCATAGGAAAACATTGAATACACTAAAAGACATGGACTGCAACTTATCAAGAATAAATACATGAATGGAACTATTTAGATATATGATGCAAACCACATGCAAGGATGAAGAACACCATTATAAAGAGTAAGCAATGGTAACGGCGTGAAAGATGGTTGAACACGCCTCGGAATGACCAGCATTGTAGTTCATAATTATTCCATAAAATTTCACGAGATAAGGAATTAAGGAGAGCTGAACATTATGAAGTGTTACTTTCCTATTTTCATTTTAGACGTTACTATCTGATTATAGATAACTTCATTTTTGTCATTATCAGCCTTTATCATCATTGCAGTTTTTCTAGTTTTTTTTCTTGCTGTTCTAATACAAGGTGTCTCACTCACTCTCGGCCCCCAGATTTACGGTTATGGAAAAAAGTAAAGGCACTTGTTAATGGAGCGAGTTCTCCTTCAGTCTGTCAACTGCGTATTCCTCAGGGTTCTTATCTCCTAATCTACCTATAATTAGTTTTCATCAATTACCATTTCAGCTACACTTCAAACTCTTTATTCCTATGCCGATGACCCAACCTAAATCCTTCATGATATCGTACAAAAACTCTCCAATTTGCAACAATTGAGAGTCCGTGGTCTTGTAGTTGTGACGTACCTGATATTGTTTCGTGTATGCGTACAGTACAGTACAGTACGGTACAGTACAGTACAGTACAGTACAGTACAGTAAAGTACAGTACAGTACAGTACAGTACAGTACAGTACAGTACAGTACAGTACAGTACAGTACAGTACAGTTAACAGTACAGTACAGTACAGTAAATGCTGAATTAGTACATCAGTTGATACATTTCCTCTGATTTGATCGTCTCGCTACTCGTACTTGGAAAACTGGAGTCCATTACAGGCTCTGCCAGAGACAATTGACTGTCAATTTTGGGTTCGGAAACCGTCTACAATGTCCTCCATTCAATATCTGGTAAAGAAATTCGAAAACACGGAAACATTGGTGGATGTCCATGTAGGAGTCCTCCAAAACTTCCATTAAGAACGATACAGGATATAAAAAACAGATTTCTGGCATCTCAACCTAAGTCTTTACGTACACTATTACAGGAACGGGGTTCCCAGAAGCATATGCCAATGTACTGCAATATAGAAAGCAGTATGTCTTGTCATGATACATTTTGATGTTCATCATTGCAGTGCCAAAGTCTTGCAAAACCTCCATATTTCCGACATGGATGTATAAAAAAAACTTAATTGCCATTTTATGGTTCTCTATTACCAGTTTGTCGATGATTACCTAGGAATCCTTGAATAAACGTGGTTTACAGACAACGCATGGTTTTATTTAAAAGGAACCGTAAATTACCAGAATTCCTGAATATAGATGGGCTAGTGAGAATTCTTATATCCTGCATGAGAGACCGCTTCATTATGTTAAAATTGGCGTCTTGTGTGGTTTATCACGGCGACGCATTGTTAGCCCCACATTTTACGAAATAACAGAGAATACTGACGTCTACATGGAAATCTTTAACCCTGGCTTAAATATTCAGCAAGGATGGCCGCCGTACCTGCCACACTTATTATAACGTCAGCATGCATTAAGAAAAATTAGTAATTCTTTTGAGGATTCTGATGTCTATCTTTTTTCCAAGTAGGACTTTTTGTGAAAAACCAAGGTCGCTGACCTTACCCACCGGATTTTTTCCTATGGGGCATGCTGAAAAGGAAAGTGTATGACACCAAGCAAAGGATTCCCATGCAACTGAAAGACAACATTCGGCGAAATTGACCATGTTACTCCAGATATGTTGGCGGCAGCCATTCGTAGCATGGATAAGCGTTTTTCAGGCATGTCTTGTTGCTAATGGCGATCCCTTCCAGCACTTGCTGTGGTGTCACAAAGCTTGTTACCCTAGTTTGGATTAGTGTTTTCTACAAATATAGTTATTAAATTTATTCCAATTATATTTTATCATTTCTAACTGAACTGTAGTCTGGGGCCTGAGAAACGAGTGGGACTTCCCTGATATATATATAAATTTCATAATTTAGAAAAAAAGAGAAGGAAGAAAACCGTTCTTTATGCTTATTGATTGTTGATTCTGTGGTTGTTTTTATTTTTATATATTATGTTGAACTTTTCAAAATATATCATATACAAGAACTTAGGCGGAACTTTAGTTAAGGGATCCTTTTATTTATATTGCTTGGGAAAAAAATCTTTTTCACCGGCCTGGCAGACTTGTATAAAACACCCCTTAAAATTTCTGAGGTAATTGTTGAGATAACAGATTCTAATAAAAAATCAATATTATTTTTTAAAATCAAAAGTTTATGTTTTGATTTTGATTTTTTATGTGCTGTATGTATGTGCGCGCGGGTAACAATGTCTTTGTAATTAAAAATATTTGCTATATCATATTACTGATAGATGTGCTAATTATATTTTAAATAATTGGATTGTGTTCGAATTATTTAAAATTAGACACTAGTCTGAATCTCCTTATTAATTTAGTACATGTTGGTTGGTATTGTTATATAATTATTTATGTACTGGAGCGACTAGTCGCTATTTTTTTTTTTTATTATATAACAAAACCGATTGGAGAGCTCTTCCTCAGGAGAGAGTTTCGGTAGATGTGATGATAAGTATATTTTATATATGAAGAAGTTTGGTAGCGCTTTTTTAGCTCTCTTACATGGGGACGAAAGCTATATACCAAAAAAAAAAAAAAAAAAAAAGTGGAATTATGGGAAAAAATGTTCGATATTTCGTCAGAATCCTCTAATCTCAACTATAACCATTTCTAAATAAGTTGATAATCTATTAAATCACTTCACAAAACATACTTTTTTTTATTTAAATATAAACACACTCTCGAAGAAATGTAAACTAAATGCATCGAGCAGAAGTCATAAAAAGTATCAATAAAACAAAGAAGCAACAAAATAAGGTAATAAGGATTAGCCGCATGAGCAAAATAATGAAAATAAAAACACAAATGTCAGTGACATGTAAGATACAAAATAGAATGTTTGAATATAATAAATAAAAGAAGAAGAAGAAAAAAAATAAAAGATAAATAAAAAGAGTAAAAAAAAAACAGTTTATAGAAATAAGATAAAGAAAAAGATTAGATAAAGAAGGAAATAAATAATAAACTAAGAATAGGATTAGACAGAGAAAAATTGAGGCTTTAATAAACATTGTTTAAAAATATTATTTAATATTTAAACAGGTGTTTAATTTTTTAATTTATATATTAATTTAATTGATTTTGTTCTTTTTTTATTGCTTTGTTGAGATGGTGAGTCGTATATCACAATTATTTATTCGAGTTTTATTTGTTGGGCCATATCTTATTTTTTCTCACTGTTGAATATGAATAGTTTGTCGGGTGGCTATTTTGATTTCTAGTCTTTTTTGCTCTGTTGTCTTTGGCTGTAGTGGGTTGCTTTTTTCTATTGTTTTGTGTTGTTTTTTTTTTTTTTGTTGTTTTATTGGATTCGGTTCGTTCGGTTTGGGTATGTTCTTGTTGTTGTTTTTAGTTGTGTTTGATATTGTTGTTTTTTTTGAATCTCGTTTCTCGTTGGTAGATGCTGGTTTGGGTTTGTTATTTTTATAGTTTTGTTTTTAGTTGTTTTTTTTGTGTTTTTATATTTGTTTTTTACTTTGGGTTATAGGTGTTATCTTCATATGACTTCTATATCTGTTCTCGTTTTTGTTTTTGAGTTTCATTCGTAGCTGTAATTTTTTGTTATTGATGTCGTCATTTTCTTATTCAGTATCTTTCAGTATTTTTATCTCTCTTATATCTACTTTTTTTTCTTTTTACCTTCTCTTATTTTTTATATTATTTATATTAATTTTATTCTCTTTTCCTTTTTTTTTTTTTCATCTTATTTTATATTTGTTGAGTTTTTTTTAACTTATTTATAATATATTTATAGATTTTATTATATTTTTTTTCTATTTCCCTTATTTTCTATTTTTTCTTTTTTTTTATTCTTATTCTCAATTTCGCCCTCCAATCTCTTTGATCTCTATTACTTTTCCATCTCTTTACCTTCTTTACTCTCTCCACTCTCTCTTTCTCTTTTATTTTCTATATATTTTCTTATTTTTTTTATTTTAACTATTTTTTTTTTTATCATTATTTAAGTATTATTTTACTATTATATTAAAAAAAACTTTATTATTTAATCTTATATGCAAATGTCTGTCTCTTTTGCATATTTCATTTTTTCTCTGTTTATCTTCTTTTACTATTTAGTTCTGGGGTGTGTCTAGTGGAAACTAGGTAAGGTTGTTTCTTTTGTGTCATTGTATGCTTATTTTTTTTAGGGTTGTATTTTTCGGGGTTAGATCTTTTTCTGGTTTTTTATTTTTTTTAGGGGTCTTGGAGGGTCGGTTTTTCATTTTATAGTGGGGGTGGTTCTTTTTATTGTTTTTTGGGTTTATTTATTTTTTTTTTTTAGTTTTTTGTTCTTTTTTTTTGGTTTTTTTGTTCTTTTTGTTGTTGTTTTTTTTTTTCTTTATTGTTTTTCAGTTTTTTTTCTAGTTTTTTTTTGCTTCCTATTTTTTTTTTTTTA
>JABUQX010128012.1:20000-25000 GCA_015478945.1 Trachelipus rathkii
GGTTGGATGTGCTAGGTTAACAGAAACTAAGCTGAAGGGAAAGAGGAGATGGACTTTGGAAAATACAAGGGTATTATATTATCAGGGGTGAATGAGAGAGTGAGGGCTAGGGAGGGGGTGGGTATAGTTATGAGGGAAGGAGAGGTGTGGGATAAGGAAGTAGTTGTACAGCTAGGTGAGTTCGAGAGGATAATATTGGGTAAAAAGTGAAATTCCCGGGAAATGTGGGTTTTTATATGCATATGCACCAGTGAATGGAGCGAGGGGGGAGGAGAGAGAAAAGATTCTGGAGTGAGTTGAATGAGTGTTAGGAAAGTTTCGAGGTAAATGATAAAATTTGTCTATTGGAGATTTGAATGCAGGAGTGGGAAGGAGGGGGTGGGAAGAATAATAGGACCATTTGGAGTTAAGGGAGAGGAATGTTAATGGAGAAAGTCTATTAGAGTTGTTATGTGTTGAAAGAAGAATGATAATTGGAATACGTGGTTCAAAAAAGTGAAAATCATAAGTATACATGGAAGAGTAAGATAACGGGGGGGAGGAGCGGTACTGGATTATGTGTGTGTAAATGCCTGGGAAGGATAGAGACGAACGATTACTAGATGTAAATGCCCATTTAGAGGGGCAGGGGAGGGGATATCACTATTTGGTGGTTGCTAGGATAGGGGGGGGGGGAGGTAAATTTAAGGGAAAGGGAGAAAAGAGCATAGAAGTGATAAGGTGGAAAAATTGGATGAGACAGTGTGTAAGAAGGAGTTTAGGAGAGGTGTGGAGGATAGGTGGAGAGACGTGAGAGGAACGGGAAGGAGGTGGAGAGGGAGTGGATGAGATTTAAGAGGCAGTATGTGAAGAGGCTAGAAGGTATGTGGAGTAAAAGGGTGGGTGCAAGCAGAAGGAAAGGGAGTGAATGGTGGAGTGAGGAGGTGAAGGAGGAGGTGGTGAAAAGGAAAAAGAAGGCGTATGTGAAATGGTTGGGAGGTAGGAGAGGAGGAAGCTGGGAGGAATATAGAAGGGTTAGAGTGGAAGCAAAGAGAGGGGCAGTGGAGGACAGGACAGAGAAGAGCAAAAAAAGATGAATGAGGTGTAAGAAAAGTGACAGGAAAATTTTGAATCAGGGAGTAAGATGTTCTGGAAAAGTAAATAAAAAAAAAGGAGGAAGAAGAAAGAAGGAGGGAGAGAGGGAGAGGATTAAGGGGGGAGATGGGGAGTGGATAGGAGGAGAGGATAGGGTGAGGAAGAGGTGGGGGGGAGTATTTTAGTGGATTGAATGAAGTGGGTGGGAGAGGAGGAAGATATGCAAGAGGTGAGGATGGGGGGGAGGGGTGGGAGGGGGAGGGGGAGGATGAAATACAAATGGAGAAAATTAGGACCTTGAATAAAGGAAAAAAAGAAAAGTCACAGGTCTGGATGGTGTGAGAATGAAATGTTGCAGAAGGGAGGTATAGGGTGGAGGAATGGCTGGCTGTATGGGTTATATAATATATGTTGGAGGAGTGGTGAGGTACCACAGGATTGGGAGGATGATTGTTTGGTTCCCCTGATAAGGGGAAAGGAGATAGGATGGAATGTGGGAATTATAGGGTATATGTCTTTTAAGTGTGGTAGGAAAGTGTATGGGAGAATACTGATTGAGAGAGTAGGAGGTTTAACGTAGGGGAGAATGGGGGAAGAACAAGAGGATTTAGGGAGGGAAGGGGGTGTGGATAAGTGTTTTACACTAAAGATGCTTGTGGAGAAAAGTATAGAGAGGAAAGGAAAGTGTATGGGTGTTTTTAGATTTAGAGAAAGCATATGATAGAGTGAAGAGGGTGAATTGGAGGATGTTGGAGGAAAATGGAGTGGGGGTAAATTAGGTAAGGTATTAGGCCTTTTATAGGAATAATAGTAGAATGTGTGTGAGAGTGTTGGGAGGGGAGAGTGAAGATGTTTGGGGTGGTGTGAGGATTGAGGCTGGGGATGTGTAATGTCACCGTGGCTATTCAATTTGTTTATGGAGAGTGTTTGCAGAGGAATGGTGAGGAGGGGAGGGGAAGTGATGAATGGGAATGATAGAGAGTGAACATGATACTGTTTGCGGACGATACTGCCCCAGTGGCGAAGAAGGAAGGGCTGAGGTAGTTGGTGAGGGAGTTTGAGAGAATGTGTGGACAAAGGGGGGGGCCTTAAAATAAATCCAGGTAAGAGTAAAGTCTTAAGTTTTTGAGGAGGAGGAAAGAGAGGAGGAGGGGCCCCTGATAGAGTAGGAGGTGTAGTATTGGAAGAAGTGAATTTTTATATATTTAGGGATGGATTTGGGTAAGGGAGGAGGGATGAAGGAGGAGATAGAGACATAGAGTAGGGGAAGGAATGAGAGCTTTGAGTGGTCTGAGAGAATTATGGAAAGGGGGATTTATCAGAAAGTTAAAATAAGTATGTTTGAAAAAATTTGTACCAACGGTGTTGTATGGGTGTGAAGCGTGGTCAGTAGTGAATGCCAGGTCAGAGGAAAAGAAGTTGGAGTATTTGAGATGAAGGGTTGAGAGCGGTTTGTTGGGGTTAGCAGAAGGGAAAGGATTAGGAATAGGGTGGTGAGGAGAGATGTGATTGGAATGGTTTGGGGAAGAGCGGAGAAGAGAATGTTAAGATGGTATGGGCATCACAGGTGAGAATGGAGGAACAGAGTGGTTAGGAGAGTTTGGGAGGCGGAGGGGGATAGGAAGGAGAGGAAGGAGCCAAGAGGGAGGTGGATGGATGGAATAAGGAGATGCTGGAGGAGGGAGGGTGGAAGGAGGTAGGGTGTTGGCGAGAAATAGAGTGGGGTGGAGGAGATGGGTGAGGGAGAGATGAGGGGAAGTGTGAATGAGAGAGGCTGTACGTACCACTACCCCGCTCAAGCGGGAAAAAAAGTGTAGGTAAAAATAAAATAAATAAATAAATAAAATATATATATATATATATATATATATAATATATATATATATATATATATATATATATATATATATGCTCTTAACATATATATATATATATATAAAAATACCAGATCTAATGTATTAATCATCTTTTGAATTCCTCTATTGTATTTTGATTTATAAAAACAATTTTCTCTATTAAGATGAATAATGCTTGCCACATTTATGACATATTCAGACACAATATCTTATGAGTCGCATAATTTCATTTATCAGTAAGGATAAGAAAGTAAAACCATGGCCACTACGCCATTCATGCAAATAACATTTAGCTTTAAAATGAATAGGTATACAAAACTGAAATTTTCCTTTTTTTTCAAATTCCAACAATTGCAATAAAAATATAAACCGCATTCGGTTTAGAAGCCATCAAAATCCGTTAGTAAAAAGAGAAACTATTATCATAAAACTATCATAGAAGCAATGTCAGACATTCTATGATTCAACAAATTTCAAACTTCTTAAACTGAAATCACTGAATTAATTAAATTAGTGTATTCAATTTAATAAAGATTTTATGTGTGGAATCATCTCAGATATCGAACTTCAACTCTAGAATAAGGCGGATGAGGCTCCTATGCTAATGAAAAGAAACTGAAATAGTAAAAAGAAGAAGAGGAAGTTGTGAAAACATCTCAGAACACTTCATCTCTTCGATGTTTCATTTCTTTAGTGAAAGAAATAAAGTGATTCTCTTAAGAAAGATGATGACAAAAAAGAAATATAAAATATATTCAGGACTTCTGAAGGTATGAGTTTTGTACCTTGAAAGTGTTGTTATTGTGAAGAAGTTTGCAAATTTAATAAATATTTGAGTCATAGACTATAGAAAGCTTTCAAAATGTTAAACCAAACAAAAAAAGATTTACCGAAATAACCAAGAGCATAATAGACCTAAGAAAGGGAAAGAGAGACCCCAAATTTATCTTTCCTTACGAAAACAATATTATTGCCCTGAGATAAGATCATAAGAATTAAGACGATGCCAAATCTTTCACATAAGACCATAAATGGATGTTAAAAGCGTTCCGGTTCTTTTTGGAAAATGCTGCGTAAGCGCAATCTTTCAACTGGAAGAAATGGTAGAAGTTCGTTGGCAAAGGCAAAATAGTTTTTTAAGTCAGTATGGATGATGACGGTACTGTATGCTCTTTAAGATTTATGATTAGACTAACTAACAATATATTTAAGAAATTACGATTGTAGGCTTAAATATATTTGAAGCATGTGGTTGAGAATGAGAAATAGTACTGTAATTTCCTAAAGTGAAATTAGATTAAAAAATTCGAGATAAAAGTTTATCCTAGGCAAAATATTAGACTACTGAGAACATGTAAAAGTGCTACAAGATACGGGTTGATGAAGATAAACCAGAAACTTATTTACTCCCTATTCTTCGACGAATAGAGTTTTTGGTTTGGTGGAGTATTAAATGTGCATGATTGAAGTCAGTTTCCCTGAGACGAGCATTATGAGAACTATTAGAGTTGACCATGGTTTATTAGTTTTAACTAAAGGAAATGGAAATGAAATAAACGCATCTGTAACTTCTTTTATGCATTCTGCACAATCTCGAAGACTCCTCCAACCATAGCAGTAATCTTTCGAAGTGAAATTAAAGATATATAGTCCAAAGTCTTACCGATTAACTGAGCTAAACTACCAAAAAGTCCTACGTGGCTGTTCATGCGGAAGATTTAAAGAAAAAGAACACAATTTAGAGGTGAGAAATTGTTTGGAGGAACCCTAAAGAGAAAAGAGATTAATTGCATAAGGCATTAAGTCTGAAGTTTAGGGAAGGTCTTGTACTCTGGGTTCATCTCAAAAGCCATCAAGGACACTAGTAGGGAGCTACTCTAACTTCTCAAGGTTGTCGTGGATTGAAAATTGACAGGCGAGTTCACTAGTTGTGTTACCAAAACTGATTGAAAGGCATTTGGGCATTTGTCGCGTTCATCAATGAAGTCACTCTGAACGATGAATGCATAGAGAAAATGTATTTTAAAATGTCAGTAGTTATTTGGTAAATGAATACAGCAGATGACATTA
>JABUQX010128012.1:27500-58271 GCA_015478945.1 Trachelipus rathkii
TGCAACCTTAAAGCTTAACAAAATCATCAATCAAAAGATAGTTTATCTCTCCATAATAAAAGGAGTTGTTACTTCAAATTTTATGTTAGTAAGACCATGTTAAAAGAACCTTTATTTTATATTTATATTATTTTTTAAATACAAATAAAGTTTTCCTTATATCATAAAGATTTCAACAGCTTTCTAGGGGTCTAATTTTTAGGCATATAGGGCGATTAATTTCTGCACATATTCATATTTATGAGATGATTTTCCGATGCTTCTATGCGCAGCCAAAGATACATCCAATAGCCAATCATACCATTCTTCAAACAGTAGACTGAAAAGTATATACTACCATTTTTTTTAAAATCAGGTTTGTCACCTATATTCTCTTTTTATGAATATTATCTTTCGGCATATAAATTTCCTCATTAGTCATTACATATTTTTTATATTCTTAAGCATGACTTTCAGTGCCTTTTTCAATGTAGTTTGAATTATATTTAAATGTAAAAACAAGATTCACATTTATTTGAGATATTTAATGTTTTGCTTACCAGAACTAAAAAATACATGGAAAATTTAAGAGTAAAGTCAAATTATAAGTGGGAAAATGGGGGTATTCTGGTCGTAAAGGATTGATAAGATTTTTTTCTCGCACACCACAAAATTAAATCAAAAAAAAAGTTTATTTAAAATTCTCCTAATACTCAAGAAAATAAAGACTACAATAATTTTTATAACTCTTAAATTGGACCATCTTGATAACAACACCTTATCTTAATATAAAGTTAGAAAATAGAAGATGGAATTATCAAAAACAATGTATATAATGAATCATTTTGATAGTTGAGATGATTGCGTTTCCTAAATGTACTTATATTTTTTAAAACTTTTTTATGAGTGTACAAAAAATTCTCATTACAAAAACATCCAGAAAGGGCAGATTCCCTTCCAAAGACCTTTCCAAAGTAAAACAAATAAATTGTTAGATCTATTTTGTTGTTTTGTGAAAGATATTGTAATTCCGGGTATTGAAATTTATTTGCCAAGTATTTTCTTTAGTTTATCTTGTTAGTCTAGTGGTTGAAGATATAAAATTGAGTAGTTACGAGATAAGCGTAGAAGTCAAAGAAGGTAATAAAAGAAATAAAAATAAAAAAAGACTTAAGATAACACCACACAAATACATATGAAAGTTTTGAAAAAATATCATCAATGAAGTTAAATGTCTGTGTAATACTCAAGAAGTTCCTAAGAAAAATGGTTAGTTTAACTCAGCATAGTCTAAGGCAGATAGTCTAAAGCAGTAAGCAGAGAGTTGAGACGCAGTGACTATAGAAAGACAGAGACTACACATAGCTTAAAGCAGTTAAAAACAAAAATGGATTTTGAATTCAAAATATCTTAAATGCATACATCCTCTAATACTCCCTATAGATTAGAATTGATAACAATGTCCGGGTTCATGATATCTTAGTGAAGGCCGATTGTTATTTAATATTCCTTTATTCTCGCTCTTAAGGAAATAATTATAATGTAGATATATATCACTTAATACTATTTGGTGTGAACGCAGATTAAAAAAAAAATCATATGTGTGTGGTTGAGTCGATAATGATGCTAAAACTCGCATGTACATTTTATTTAAAGCAGTGATAGCAGGTTTATTAAACAGTGTTGATTTTAAATAGCACATAAAGTTTACCAAGTAAAAGTATGAGATTTAATTATATATAACATACTAGTTAAAGTAGTATACTAAGTAAAAGTTTAAATATAAGCAGTTTATATAAGCAGTAAAGTTTATTAGCGGAAAGCCATAATAAAAGATTAAGCAGTGTATAAAGCAGAAAGTATAAAAGCTAAGTAACATAAACAAGAGTAATCAGCAGTATAATAAAATCTAGTTAAAACAAATAGTAATATACTTAAAATTACCCCCCCCCTAGGTGTTATGAGTAACACACCTCCCTTATTGATTTAGTGATTTTAATCTTAGCCTTTATTAAGGTATTGTAATGTTGAATGTTTTATAGTGTTAAAAATGTTTGACATTGTAGGGGTAATAATAAATTGATTTTAATATCCCTCAAGATACTATTGAGCTTTTTTCCCTCTTATCAATCTCACGCGCTCGTTTTTAAAATTTATAAATTTAAAATTATTACGTGAAAATTACGAATAAAAAAAAACAATGTAGTAGAGAACATTTGAATTGCCAAATATATGTTGTTAACTATAACTACGGCCTTTTCGTATTCAAAGGTTTATACAGTTTTTTTGTTCCACTACATGTATAATGATTTATTTAATTAAATTACAATTATATAGTTATAAGTATTAATAAAAATGAATGATTAAATTACTTAAAAATAATGTAGTTTAATATAAATGTTTTGTGAGAGTACAAAGAAACAGCTAATTTATACAATTAAGATTCTCTTTTATTTGTCTCTCTAAGTAACTTATAGCGAAAACATTTATATCTCTACTTCAATAAGCGGAAAGCATTGACTGGAAGTGAATTATTTGATGTTGTGTTCCTCAATAGAAGCATTTATAATATTATTAAATGGCTTTTCAATCATGCGCTGCCATGTGCGATAGGGCATACGTAAAACTCGACGAGCCTTATTCTGCAGGCTTATTTTGGTCTATTTTTTGCAGGACTATTTATCCAGCAACGAGACCATCGGTGGCTCGAGAAACGATTTCTCGTCTGTTCCTTCCTCCTAAGACAAGTCCGAATTTTTTTGTTATATAGAAAAGATAGTAAAGAAATAAAAAAAAAATCGTAGTGGGTGAAGCGACTTCTGCTGACATGGGCGCAATATTCTGCGGAATGAAAAAAATATTATTATAATAATTGTGAGGTCATATTAATTTTATTTTAGATATTTCAGAAAATTAGATTGCATTTTTTCCGGTTCACTGTTTCGGATCCAATTATAATTACTTATGATCATATATCATTTTTAAATTTATTCATACTTAAACATTTATTACTATATTAAAAACATAAATAGTTAAGTGAACAATAAAACTGTAAAATGTAAAGACCGATATATATTTACATATTATATTTTATTACATTATTTTTACTTAATAACTTTTATTTACTTAATTACTTTTTATATTTATATATCAATTTTTAAAAATTTGTATGTTATAAAGAAGATAATATAATAGCCATATAGTGGATATATATATAATTGAGAGAGACGAGAGAGAGAATTTATTAAATCATTTTATTTTACTACAACTTTACGAAATTTTATTTAAAAACATTACGAATTACTACCTTAAGCAGTAAATCAGTTAATTCCGAATAAAGGGTGTTACCCTAACAACTGGGGATTAGGATGATGCTTTTGTTTATTGACTGCTTTACTGTTTTAACTCTATGTTTTGCTGTTTAAACTTTCTGCTTTACTGCTTTAACTTTTCTGCGTTGTAATGCCTTTAAAGACTTCTGCGTTTACTGCTGTTAACTTACTTCTGCTTTACTGGTTATAAGCTTTGCTAGGGCTTGACATGTGTTAACGTTTTTTTGATTTTACTGTTTTATAACTTGTCTACTGATCTGTGTTTAACTCAGACGTTTACTGACTTTAAACTTGCATAGATATGTATTGACAATTAGTATACTCACTTATTAAGCAGTATAAAAGGCTTTTAATATCTTTTTAGTTAAATCAATAGATGAGTTTTTGGGAAAACTAATCAACATTGAGTGAAGTGTATTGTAGATAATCGGGTCTTTTGTTTTCCTCATTCACTGCTTTAACCATCTTACGTATTTGGTGGTCTTAACTCTTCTGGCGTCTTTCTTCGCTCGTTAGCTTTCTTGCTATATAACTGCTTCTTTAAGTCTCTACATTCTCATTGACTGGGCGCGTTGTAACTGCAGACAATAAATTTACCATTTAGATTTTTAAGCTTTGTCTATATTTAGGTTATTTAATAAGTCTACTGTTTTATTTTGAATCATTTTAATGTAATATCTATTTTATTTTGTAATTATTTTGACATACTCATTATATTTCACGAATTAAGCTTCTAATATGACTATATGTTTTAAGTAATATATTTTATTACATATTACTAAAAGCCATTAACAAAAAATATATATATTGTCTTATTTTTACGATGGCTATTTAGGGCAATCGTTTTATTATCTAGGTGATATTCATCTTTCCATTTTATTCCAATTTATTAAGTGCTTATGGTATATTCTCAGAGGTGCTTTTTGTGATGATGTGCTAAGTAAATTTACTTGCATACAATGAACGTGCTTGTTACGGCAACAATTTATCATTCTCATTGTTTATATTTATCTAAATCTCTAGACTTTATAATAAAAAGAAAAAAGGCTAGTACTATTTTATATATTTATTTATTTCTTCATTATCTTTCTTGTTTCATTATATATTTTTTTTAATTTATATTTTTTTATTTAGGGTCTATTATGATTATTAAAATTTTTTCATATTACATTAATATTTTATTTATACTCTTTTTTTCAGCAGTTTCCTTTCTCCTTATAAAAATGGACATTTCTCTTTTTATGTTCAATTATAATATTTTATATTTTGGTTATTCTAAGAAATATATTTTTGTTTCTTCTTTTATTTTTAAAATCTTCAATTTAGATATTATTCTTTTAATTTTTCGTAATAATCTCTCTTTATTTATCATTATTAATTTTTTTTCGTAAGGGTGTATCGTGTGTTAGTTTTACTCTTTTTATTATTTTGCTATTTTAATTTTATTATATTATAATAAATTCAGTTTATAATATTTGTGATTTTTATTTTTAATTGGTTTTTTACTTCTCTTATTTCTTTTAATTTATTATAATTTATCTGATATACTTATTTTGTCTTTCTATTAGCTACTAAAGGATTTTCAAATGGTCATAACAGATAGGAATAACATTAAGAATAACTTTCCTTCTTATTATTATTACTATGTAGTTCTTATTTATCTTTCATGAATATCGTATTTGTATTTACCGTCTTGAAAATTTTGGTTCATTTTTCTTCTACTCTCTGCGAAATTTTCTGAGCAAGCACAGCGACTCAACGGAGCCTGTATACAAACTTTTTATCAACTTGTAATACTAAAACAAATTTTCGCGGTTATATGTGACAAAATGGCCACGACCATTTGCAATCTGAATCGTCCTACAATCTTATTTCATTGTTAAATTTATCCAAAGTTATAAAATTCTTTACAATTTTTATTACTTTAGCACATTGTATATCTCCTCTTCCAAGATGACACGACTATTTTTACCTATCAAACAGATATGTGAATTTTACACTTTCATCAATCCGCATATGTACATGTTACCACAATCAACTTCTAGCAGAGAATTTTATCTTACCGTTCAATCATCTAATTATAAATCACACAACTCTGTACTCTAAAGCCAACAGAGAAGTAGCTACTCTCGAGTTATGCTCAACAGGAGTCGTACCTCTACTTTACTAGTTTCACCATCAGATATTATTTGACTTACTCAACACCACATACACTGACACACTCTCACTATTTAATACACACTCCATCACACAATCACACACGCTCAACTCACTATTTATCAACTTACCCACTACAACGCATACATTCACTTACACATTATAACGTATAATTTATTTAAATAACTATAATATATTTTATAGTTTTAAATTATATAAACACTAAAAATAATATTTTAATTCCATCTTCTACTATATATTTTTCTCCTCAAAATGATTATATATACAAATAACTTCTATATATTATATATAGAGTTGCATACCCACTAATTCGTATGTTCCGGTTATACGCATTGCCTTGGACCACATGTAATTAATGTGCTTCAGACGTTAATACTTTTTGCTTTGTTACTCGATATTGTGGTATAAGCACAGTGAGAAGACGACACGTTTTTAAGGACCTCATCCTCTTTTTAAGAATTAAAAATATTTATAATGAATATCTATATGTGTTAAATAAACTAATATTATACTTATACCGTACCTTAAAGAATAAATCAGGATAATAAACATTATCTCTCTCACTGGATTAAGGATAAAGTTATCACTCGTTGCACCCCCTTTCAATACACATGCTAAAGTCTATGCCACCGTTTTTTTATACTTCTATAACTCGACTATATATATGTCTTAGCATTAGATCTTTTTACTTCATATGTGCGATATCAGCCTCCTCTCGTATAATTCATAAGGTGATAAGATATATCATAAATTATAGACAATGGAGGTGAAAGATTTTTGCATTGTCTCTGTGCCTCAAGAACAGCATAAATTACATTAGTGGATTAGTTTCTATCAAAAAACATTCGATGTTTCTCTATGTTTTTGCATAATTACGTAAAACAACCTTATCTTATATTATGCTATTTTCATTCTGAGTGACTATTTTTATTCTCATCATAAAGTCGCGTCTCTCCTGCGATATGTTTGAGACAAAGAAATCCAATTAATTTTTTACAATTTATATATATATAAAAAATTAATAAATATATTTGTGATTGGTATATTTAATATATTATATATTATTTAATATGTACTATTATGATCGGTCCGTTGCAGTCTCGTAAGAAATCACAACATACCTTATTCGCATCGTATACTAGTATATTATCGAATAACTCTAGATTATCACTTTCTCATCTAATGGTGATATATAAATGGTATAGTTGAAAATATTAATTATTACTCTTAAGTTCTAAAATTTAGTAGATAATAATATATACCTTAGTATATTTGTACCCCGGGGTAGCGATTTATAGGCTATACTCATATATTGAAGAGCACACAGCAGGAGGTAAGAAGAGAGATGATAGTGTTCAAGAAACGCTATTTCTGTAAAATGTTGTGGCAGTAAACTTACGTGTAAGAGCCATAAATGTATAGAGCCCAGATGAATGATTTAGGATGAAGAGACGCCATGTTTTGGAGTAAGATCACGAGGCGAGATTAAGGGTGAGCTAGAAATACGAGATGCGATCGCAAGATAGAGGAGTATTGACGCGACCAGTATAGAGACAAGGAATGGGAGAATCCCAAGTAGTATTATTTGTGAGAGATTAATAAATAGTAATTATTCGAGAGAACGTAGAAAGAGAGTAGAGATAGAGACGAGGTGACCCGCGCTCCCCATACTAAAATTTACTATATATTTCTTTTTGGATCAGGTGAAGTAAAGTAGTTGCAGTTTTAGTTTTATTATATTTGTATATTTCTGTAGAGATTGAGACCGAGGCGCTTTTCTGTGTAAACTTGTAGCTCCCTAATTATTCTACATTATGAATGGGCTGAGGAGAGAAGAGAATATCAAATTATTCACACTTGTGAATTTTCGTAATATTTATAATTCGCTTTTTTTGAGTATATCAACGGTTTGTATACAGGGGTATTTACCCCTATTTCTTTTTCCTAGTTCTATTACTCGGATCTCCACATTAGGAGATATTTCATTTTATTTTTACTTCCCATATTTATCACACTGACCAAATAGTAAATGTTAACATAACCTCGTTTATAATATTAGGCAAAGCGGTGGAAAAAAATCTCAATGGTTAGGATACATTAATTATATCGCTTATCGTGAAAACAGGCAGGGACATCGGGGCCTATAATTGAGAAGGCATTAAGTTTCCTCTCTTTATACATGTAAACCTCTCTAACGGTGAATTGGACATAAATAGCAGTTGTACTATATAAATATTAATTATTATTTATCATTATATTATTATTATGTTATTAAAAAGATAAAGGAAAAAGCATATATTTATATATTATTATTCATATATATATTTTCATTTAAATTCTAATTAGCTATTAAAAATATAATGTTTATTATAAATTTATTTAAACTCAAAATAATTATATTATAAATAATTGTATTTGTAGTTATATCCATTTACCTTCCAGTTTCATATACGGTGTTTAGCATTATAAATTAATGCGAATTTTTTTAATGGGAATATTATACTTAGATTAAAGTGCTTTTTCAAATTTCAGATATTAGACATTATTATTTAAACTCAAATTTGGTATATGAATTCATATTTTTTATCCGAATATAGAATGCAGTTAAGAACCAATATGTAAATAGTTTATTTATTATAAAAATTTTTTATATGTCTATATTAATATATATAACAAGGTTTTTAATTTAGCATTTCTTACCGAACTAGGTGCCTGTGTTCGCATAAATTATAATACAAAACTATAGTATTAATATACATATTATAAATTTCTTAGTCTAGAAATTTGACCTGTCCTATGTCTTTTATTATTTTCTATAAACTGTTAGAAATTAGCTCTCTGCATTTTTGGAGAGATACGGAGCCGTAACAATTTATAATTGATTAAAAATAGGGTTACTCAATGGCGATGATGCTGACACTTTTTGTTTAAATTTTACATAATCTTTCATTGATACAATGTAATGTATTCTTTCAGATGACTATTTTCAACAAAAAAATATTGAGAATTTTATCATAACTGCAAAATTTGAAGAATATCGTTCCATTTCTATAATAATAACTCTTGCTAAGCACGAGTAGCACGAGTGTAGAGTCTGCCTCTGCATTAATATATATATATCATATATTATATATATATTATATATATATATATTATATATTATATATATATATATATATATATTAATCTATGATATAGTTTTTTAGTGTTTCTCATATAGTGCTTAATAATACTATATACATATAATATATATACTATTGCAGTGCCTTTCACCGCTTGTATTCCACGAAGTGATATACAACGCAGCCGTATAACCAGTCTTCGCTATTATATCTCGCTCAGTAATATCAATAGTATATTTTACTATTACTGTGTAGTTCACCTTAGCATAAATAACTTCCTGCCATTTGTTTTCTAAGCTAGATATAATGAATTCTTGTACGTCTATAAGAACTTATAGAATAAGGAATCTGAATATAATATGTGGCCTCTAGGTATACATCTCGATTATCAGTGGTTTTCTTAATGTACTGTAAGTAATATTTACTTGTGATATTATATATGATATATGTAAAACATGTAAGTTGATAATTCTCTAGTTATATCATTTAAATATTTATATATATTAATAACACATATTGATCTTTAATTGCGATTATCATGCTATATTTAACATATTTGATCCTACGTATATACTCATCTGCATATATTTACATCTGTACGCTATAGCTGATATAAATGGTTAAGATCCAAATGTATGTTAGGATCTAAATTACGGTTGTTCTCAGATTTTCATCACAATACATTTATAATCTATCCAAAGCTGATTATGTTTTATGATGATTATTAAAATATAGATATATATATATATAGTGATATAAGTAAGTTGTACTTATCGCTGTTATATTTCTTCGCACATAGTACTAAGATACTGTATTTCTAGTATCCAGTTTAATAGCTGTTAGATTATGGTATTATATATAAATTCTGTAAGCCACTCTATTCAGTAGTAGATTTATATCATTAATACATAAAGAAGATTCATATTTGGCCTTCACTAATAATAAAATAACGCTTGTTAACTCTATATTATAACATTATAGTGTTGATTTAGTATAAGGTAGGCATACATACTTGAAAAATTCAAAATCCATCGGGCTATTTCTTTATATAAGTTAATGTAAACTACTACTTAACTCGGGTATCTCTGATGCGTCATAGGGTATTTACATAATTTATAAAATATATTATTATACTTTATTTGCTGATTTTAACATCTGACAAAGTAATGACTAACCCATTATGACATAGGACACTGTTTGGCGAAAGTAATAATCAGGAACTATTGTTTGCACCGTGACTTAACAGTATGCACAAACGAGTTAGTTTTAAAATATAGAGTTTTAGGATCTAATATATATAACATATCGACTTACTCTCAATTATAATTTATTCTCCATCAGAGGTATACGAACACTGGTTATATTTAAAAATAAAAACTGCTAATTTTTATTCATTACTCCTTAAAACCAAATATGCGATATACAATATAATTATTAGTTATACTCTATTATCTCACATACGTGGCGGCGGTCACGTGATATCGTGGGAAGACATAGATATATAAGTGCGAGGCTCACTGGCAAAATAGCGTTAATAATAACATATTTCACTTCTTACTATGGATCAAAGTGACTCATTACAATAAAGCTAATGTTTATAAGCATTTGATCGTGCAACTATATAAAATAAAATGAGGTAACATTATTATCTAGCTATTACTTGGTCTTACTGGTAATTTATTCTGTATAATTTAAATAAGGGTGCCTATTAAATAAAGCTTTTATAAATCGCCTATGTGATTACAAAAAGGCTCATTTCTAAATTTATAGGTAGCCTAAATTTTTAGGTATACCTAACTGTATTATATAGTTTAATATTATGTACCTATACCCATACTAATTTTATACATAGATAATTATATATATTCAAAGAGGTTCGCTCTCATTGATTCTACTGACAGATTGTGCATACTCTCGTAGCCTTATGCAGCGTGAGTATATTTATGGCTCACTAGAGAATTCGATACTCTGCTCAAATTTTGCAGTTATGATAAAATACTCTAACTCAATTATTTATTATGGTATATTTCACTAGAGTTCTAATCGCTGAAAAGGTAGTATTAATGCTTACATATACATCGATATAATATAGTAATCTATATGTTAAGAAAGTTTACATTCGAAAATCATGTGATGTAAAGCGATGCTTTCGGCGCGGATGTTGATATGTTGCTCTCTCCTCAGTTGTTTGAGGATACAATTTATGATATCTGAACGGCTTCGTGTACCTTCTCGAAAAATGCAGAGTAAGTAGCAAAAATCTTCAAGCGAGATAAATCCAAACATTATTTAACAAAAACTTCAGAATGAAATATTTATTTTTAACAGTTAACACCACCGAAGTAATGTAATGTAATGTGAAATAATGTTATTTTTAAATTAAAAACTTGATTTTTTTAATAAATACATGTTATGTTAGCAGAGGAAGAAACTTATTTTGTTATTTTATACTTATTACATCGCTAAAAGATGATTGTGTGAAGCAGAATAAGTCAAAAGAACAACGTGGGGGCATAGCCTTGGTGTTAGAGGGTGCTAGGGGGCTGACTTTACTGATTTTCTGATTTATTGGCTTTAAGGTACGGAAAATATATGTTTTTAATAACATTTCATAAAATTTACTAAAAATGTATTTTTAAAACTGTTAGTTATTAAAATTTATAAACAAAAAGTCTTAACAGTTAATAATAAATTCAGTGTTCACATCTGGGATTATTTTATTTGAGTTTTAAGAAACTTTTGAAATATTTTATTATATTTGAATGAGTATATAAATGTACGGTGTTTAATTAACATAAAATGTTTTAATAAATTATCGTTATGATGTTGTAAGTGGAATGTGCTTGGTGTGGATGTGTAATGGGTGCGTGTGTGTGTGTGTGTGTGGTTGTGTAAGTGAGTGTGCGTGTGGTGTGTGTGTGTAAGTAAATCTGATTGTGTAAGTGTAATCAAATCTGTGTGTGTAAGTACATCTGTGTGTGTAAGTAAATCGTGTTGTGTGTGTGTGTTGTGTGTGTGTTGTGTGTGTGTTGTAAGTAAATCTGTGTGTGGATGTAAGTAAATCTGTGTGTGAGTGTTAGTAAATCTGATGGTAAGTAAATCTGTGTGTGTGTTATAAGTGTAATAGTAAGGAAAGGGTAAATGAAAGTGGCATAGTGAATGTGTGAAGGTTGTCATAGTGAATGTGTGTATAAGTGTAACGTGTGTGTGTGTGTGTGTTGATGTGTGTGTTCTAAATTAATATAACAATGGCTGAAGTAATAAAACTAAAATAATCATTAAAATAATAAAAATAACAATAAAAATAAAATAATTAAAATAAAATTAAAAAGAATAAAAGAATAAATAAGAAGTTATTAAATTCACAATTCATAGATTAAAGTAAAATAATAAAAATAAATAAAGGATTAAAAAAGGGGAAAAATGAAAAAGTATTAAAAACAAAATAAAAATACTAATAAAAGTAAAATTAATAAAAATAAATAATAAAGGAATAAAAAAGATAAAAATAAATTAAGTTATTGTTTTTTTTTTACACAAGTTAATAAAATATTTAACAATAAGATTAAAAAAATTCTTTTAATTTAAGAAAAAAATCAAAATATAAAACATAATATAATACATTGATATTAGATGGGGGAATTAAAAATATGATATACAATATGATATTAAATAAAAATTTACAATTAATATATATGAATATTATAGGAAGAGTGTTAATTAAACTAAGTTATAAACTTAATAAACCAAAGATTAATATAATATGATTACACAGAACAGATAAAGGATATATTGGATAATCTACAAACATATATATTAATAATAATAAAATAATTAAAATAAAAAGTATTATAGTTAAAATAAGAATAAAAATAAAAAAGTTAATATAATACTATAAATGGAATAATTATAAATGGAATAATAATAATGTTGGAGAGCTGGATAATAAAATAATAATATGTGTCATATATTATGCTATATATATAGGCGTAGGAATAATAAAGAATAATAAATGATATTTAAAGCACCCCAAATAAACTATTGCTCCTACACAGTGATAGAGATGATATTACTATAAAAGAAAAGTAAAATACATATTAGCCAATTACCAAGAGGAACCTCCTATAGATACCTGTCTTTTATACAGCTCAGTGACGAAAAAAGCATAGTGAACGAAAGGGCTCATATGTATGACAAAAAAGTGTATTCTATACTCATAAATGTGAAATGACTAATACGTACTGAGAAAATAAAGACGTATTAGAAACTCAAATAAAAGAAACATATAATGTTTTAATATTAATTATCATGCGATATCAAGCGCTAGAATAAAGCAGAGAATATAGAAGACCGCAGCTAAAGTTCTATAGTCTAGGTGCTAAAAGTCTAGTATGATCAGTAGTAAGTTCATATATAAGCAGTATAGCATTTAGAGTTAATAAAGTCTCCTAGTAAAACAGTAGTTAATACAAATAATAGTGTACATTACATAATTCCCAATAAAGTGATAGTTAGGTTCAATAACATCCTATCTATTCTAGATTAACTTTGATTTTACTTTTGGTAAGTTATCCATGGTCTTATACAAGTTCTTCTTTTAGATAGTTAATTGAATTGATAGTTATTGAGTTATTGCCCCAGTTGATAACACTTAGTGTGTTTGGCTTTCAGATAAAATTCAGCATGATAAAATGAGTGAGAAGATTTCGTATCGGCAAGAGAAATGTAATTAATATTTATATTAAATGAAAATATTAGCTAAATATAAAGAAGAGAAGTTAGTAAAGCAGAGTGTTTATTTTTAATTTTCCATGGTTATGTTAAACCTGTTAAACAGAGCGAGAAGTTATAAGATTTAGTCTATAAGCTTCCTAGTAGACAGGTTAAAGCCCAAAGAAAAACAACTTTGTTAAAAGACAAGAGCAAGTGGTAGTTTTATAGGTAAAATGATAGTTGAAAAATAACTCACCGGTTTTAAGAACCTCTGCCCTCCTCTGCATTTTTGGCGCGGTACGCCCGCTCGTTGAGCTCATAATTTGTAATGATATAAACAATACTTAACACCCTATATGTACTACTGTTGTCTATATAGTGGTTCATTATCGCGTGTTTTGATGTTATAATTTTTTTATGAGTACAATATATTTCTTTGTATTACTTTAAGGTAGTAAATATAAAATCATTTTGTTATTGATACTAGGCCACTTATGCTTGTCAGTGTATATGCTACTCTATTTTCTTACATTAAAACAAATTTTAAAAAATTTGAATGAAATATATTTCATAATTATTACTGACAAAAAATATATGTAAAGATATAGTATACGATATTATGCTCTATTATAATTCATAATATTAATGTGTTTAAATAATAACTCGTCGCTAAGTAACGCGTTACAGTAGCTTTTCTGGTATGGCATCGGTGAGATCGACCTAGACTGTGGATTATTATATAAAAACTTACTAAGTTATATGCTAAAATAAAAATAGAATGTGAGACTCATAGTATATATTATCGAAAAGAAATTTCTTTGTAAAATGTTTAAGTATTAGAAATACAAAAATGAATGAATACATTAATTATTATCTTATTTATTTCATCCCGCTCGAGGATATATTAGTCGATACCTTGCATGATACGCGTCATCGCGTACAGTATAGCGCGGTTTATACGTGCATATATAGTAAAAATATATATTTTAGCTGCCTGCTGAGGCACTCTCGCTCGGGGGGATATTACGTCTTGATAAATATTGCGCCGCGGGTGCGCTCGCGGCGGTACGTGAGTATACGCTGAGCTGTGAGTATATATATGTGCTACGGCATCGCTCGTCCGCCCGTTTGCTTTGCTGTGTCTCGATACGTATCCCGTGCCGGAGACTGATGGCGCTAATGTACTCACCGTAGCGCCTAACTTAGGTGAGGATAGCTTATGAAGCTAGGAAGGCATATATATTTTATATTACTCTGTTCTTTAGTATAGGTAGTAGAAGATATGACCATCAAGATTGATGTCATAATAAAGATGAAATGATCTAATTCAATTATATACTCTCGGTATCAATAAGATGGATATTCATCTCAAAGATAGAGTCTCAAAAGTAATTAGAACCTTCAAGTTGAGTGAAAATCAATAGATGAACCTTTCAAAGTGAGCTCATCAAAGTGAGATAATATTTAGAGGAAAATCCATTGAAGTTAGATCATGAGACTACCAAATTTCAGTTTGCTGGTGGAACATTCATACATAGTTGATATAGGCATCTCAAGTTGTAGAGGCATTCAATAATTGATTAGGTCATCTCATAGTTGATGCTAATCATAAAATATTGCGCGTGTTGTGAGGTGTAATAGTGTAAGTTATATCTGTATATGATGGTAATATGTGGAGTAAGTGTATATTGTTATAATTGTAAGTTGTCTATATATGTGAGCAAGTATTGATTAAAGGCGTTTTATAGTGTTATATCCTTAGTGTTTATACATAGTATCTTATATGGAATGTGTATGTATATATAAGTATCTAGTGGATATATATATAATTTAATTAATATTATTATATTTATAATATATATATATATATATATATATATTAATCTCATAAAGTGGTCGGCTTCGTGAACCGGTAACAAGGGAGTATGAGTGACATTGCTAAATAATAATAATATATATTAATTAATATATATATATAATATTATATATATATATAAGTATATAAATATATATTATATATATATATAATATAGATATATATACTCATATATTATTAAAGGCTTAATAAGTTAGTATTTAAGGAATATAAAATTTACTTAATACTCTAGTAGGATCTTCTTATAGCAATCTATGTTAAATATAATACCATTATTCGATTATCCTTATACATAACCTTTATTAATAGGATAGGTATTATGATACTTATTAATATTATAGGTAGTCATATTCATGAGGGTACTCTCAGGGAGGCTAGAAAATAGGCTTTGATATAATAAAAGTTTGACATTTCTAGTTGGCTACTAATTTATTGATGGCACTTCTCAACGTTATATATATATATATATTATATGATAGCATACTTATGTGTGACACTCATCATTGGCACTCAATTTAGTGCATACTTACTATCTTGCTCAGTGGCCCTCCCCTTTGTTGTCTCCGTTCATGTTGCCTTGGCGCCACCTTGCATTTGGCAGGTCAACCTGAGCTACATCATCCTGGCTAATATCATAAGAATTATACTCAATAGTAAACATATAATTAGAAATCATACCCTATAGGTATTTACTTCATTAACGGTTTGGGAACATCAAGCCATCAGTTTAGTCGTGTGAGGTCATTAATAATTTAAACTCCATTAAGTATATTAATGACGGGACAAGGTACTTGGAAATTCTAATGAGGTATAAACAGTAATGATCATCTATAAAGGTCTATAAGTCCTCATAAAGTATATATATGGACTAATATAAGTTTACCGTGTAGCGTCATAATTTGATTGACCATGTATATATGGATCATAAATAGGTTAAATGCCTGAAAAATATCATATTGGGACAAACAATGATATAGTATAAAGACATCAAATAGGACTAAGCCCCTAAGTGAAAGATCATAAATTTACCGTTGGGCTCATAAATATTATACCCAATTGGTATAATACTCAAAGGGATTAGCCAATATATTACTACGTGGTGATCAAATTTTAATCTCCATATTGGCCCGATAATAATTAGGGCCGTTAAATTAAGGGTACATACGCTATTAAAACAGGTTAGCTGACTCAACCGTATTTGTAGCGAACTCACTTCTGAAGAAGGGCTTGCAAAAATATAGGTGTATGCTCCTCCATAGATAAAAATTATGGGTTGCCTCAAAATTAGTGAGGTTCTTAAATAAAATTTGTGAGTTCTCAATAGAACATATTGGCTGCGCTGCTGAAAACACTCTGGTATAGACGAAGGGAGGCACTGTCTCAAATAAAATCCGGTGATATATAGTTACGTCAAATATCCGGGTTCTCTAAAAATTATATGTATACCGTTTAGATAGATATAAGGTAGGTTTCTCAAATAATATATAAATAGTAGCTAGTTACTATAAAAAATTTAGGTTTCTATCAAATAATTAGGTGATTCTCATAAAAATTAGGTGGATTTTCTATCCATAATATTGTACCGTTAGATATGATAAAGGGTTCGAATCGAAAATATTTGTAGGTTTCTCTCAAAAAAGGGGCAAGACTCCCTCAAATAATAATATATAGGTTAAGGTAGAATAAATATATTCTAGGTTAGTGCCCTCGAAAGGCAGAGGTAACGTTCCTCGTGAACTAATCGGTGCCTTAGGGCATGAGATAAATTATAAGGTCTCTCAATAAAGGGTGCTCTAGAAGAGGTGTGATACACTTTGTGCTCCTTCGAATATACTTTGCAGTAATATGGCTCCCTTCACCTTATTTTGCATATCACCCCACTGCATCGATTCTATTTCCATTTATTACTTCCCTTTAAAATTTAGGGTTCATGGAATTGTGTAACTCCACACACTTGTGCTGGGCACGGTGTAGCACGTGAAGATGTAGGAGGGTCGCTACTGATATATATATATATATATATATTTAATATATATATATATTATATATTATATTATATATATATATTAATATATAATATATATATATATATATATATATATATATTAATATATATATATATATATATTAATATTAATATATATTATTTTAAATATAATAATTATATTATATAATATATATATATTATTTATATTTTTATATTAATTATAAATATTTTAATATAATGATATATATATATTATATATATAAATATTATTATTTGCTCTCTCCTCTCATTGCCTCCCTTTGTTTCCTCGGTTATACTCGATGCCCCACTTCTGTATATATATATATTTATTTTAATATATTATATATTATTAATATATATATAGTAATAATGTTAATATATAATATTATATTTAATAATTATATAATATATATATTATATTATATTATATAATATATATATTATATAATTTAATATATATTAAATATTATAATTATATATATATTATATATATATATATATATATTTAATATTATATATATATATATATAGATATATTATTAATATATATATATATTAATTATTAATATTATATAATATATTATATAATATATAATATATAATATACTTATATATATATATATAATTTTACTATATATATAATATATTATATATATATATATAGGTATATATATATTTATAATTTATAGAAATGTATAGAGCAGTAGGTATATCTAAAGGTATACTGTAGACACGGCTGCCCGTCCGAAACAGGGAAACTCAATTGGCGCACAGATACACATAGCAACACTTGAGTATTAACGTTTAATCTTAAGGTATTACCTAATAAGGTTAAATACTGCAATAAATATGAATGGCAGAGAGTCGGGTATCTCTCGGCCTACTCGTAGTTTGACGACGGGGGGGTATCTTTCGTCCTACCCCTTCATGTCCCCGTCTCACTCGGAGTGGACTTCTACGTATTATATAATATAAGTAGTACTCATACCCCCTTGCATATATACCTATAAATTGTGACTGAGTGACATAAATTTTTTTTTTAATGGAGAATCGTAATTATATCATTAAAAATAAATATAAAAAAATAAATATAATAATTATATAATAAAAAAACTTTATAAATCCCTATCCTTTAAAAATTTTTCAAGCTTATTGATTCCAATTATTAATTAAATTTGTATATTTTAACTATAGTATCCCTTCCTCCTTACCCTCGATCACGTTCTGGCGATTCATCTTCTGAAACTATGACCATCTTTATATATATATATATATATATTAATATATTATTATATATTATTATTAGATATATATTATATATATATCTATATTAATATATATATTATGATATTTATACTTATATATATGCAGTTGCACTACCCTCCTTGTTTTCCTCGGTCCACGATGCCGACATCTGTTATATATATATATATATATATATATTATAATATTATATATTTATTATTATTTATATATATATTTATTAACTAGATATAGTACATACCATATAATATATATATATATATATTAATTATATATATATAATATATATATATATATATATTATTATAATAATATATATATATATAATATATAATATTATATATTATTATTATTAATATATATATATTATATATATATATTATTTATATATGATATATTTATAAATAATAATAATTTTTAAAAATAATATAAATCATAATTTTGTATATGTCCAAAATAATAAAATAATAATATAAGTTAAGTTTATTTTCTTTTGCTAAAATCAAAATTTTATTTTCTTTATTACTAAAATTAATAAAAATAATTACCCATACAATTAAAACTAATATAAATTATTTTCCTCGCTTAACGTATGGTATTTAATCATATGATTCTACTATATACTCTATATTTCTCTGCTATCAGATGGACACCAGGAAAATTCTAAACGAAGTGTGGGAGAGACACTTTGCTCTTTTTTATTATTTTATTTATTTTTTGGTAAGTTAAAAATTTTTTTTTATTATTAACTATAAAGATACTCCTATAGGTAAACTCGCAGATGCTAGAGTCTGGGATCTTCTTCGTAGCTTCTGAGTGGACGTACGGGTGTAGTGACTTTAATCACCCCCCTATCGGATGGTTTACCTCCGACTCCCCGTACTCTTTTGGTCTTATATGTATATGTATGTTCAGCGGGTTCTTACTCAGACCATCCTCCTCGGTAGTACGAAACGTATCCCCTCTCTGTCCCCCTTCGGCTCGAGCCCCCTAAATTTGGGGTATATATAATTGTATTTTTTTTTAGGGAAAATTTAAGTTTTTTTCTAGGGGCCTTCTAGATAATTAAGGCCTTTATTATAATCATTTATACTATAATTAATTATATTATGAATTATTCTCATGAGGCTCTGTTATCTTTCTTCACTCGTTTGTTTACAATTTTCCATATGTGAAAATTTTACCAGGGATTCCCAAAAATGGGTATTCCTTCGCTGTAGGTAGGCTCTACTCGTGTACTTTTATTCACGAAGTTATAATTTTATTATTATTTAGTTTATGTGTTATTCGATATTCTTCAAATATTATTTTGCTAGTTATCGGAGTAAAAATCCTCCCCAAATATATAGCATATACAGGTAATATATTCCCTTCTAAGCGTTTATTGCCACGTTTTAACTTGTATAAATGAAAGTTGGTAGGTTTCTTTTTATGTTTAATAAAAAAAGAGTGTACAGCTATGCACGTGCTCGCCATATGTAAAATCCAGACCTCGCTACTTTAAATATACTCAATTTAAATATGTAACGGCTCGATTATATGATATATATTGGTAATATATATATATATATTGGTGTATATAAGAATTTAATTTTATTGAACCAATATTTTCTTAAAAGATAGGGATATATCATAAGTTATTTCCATATCATGTTCTACCATAAATGTTAAGTTTTATTTTATATACTTATAATTGTTGTTTTTTTTTCCTGTCTAAGAATCTAATAAAAATACTCACTTCGTTTATTTAATGAAAAAAAAATCAAATAATTGATATAAATAAATTAAAATCATTATTTATAGGCCTTGTGGTGAATTAGTGTCAGTTTTTAACTATTCATTTCTAACTACTCATCCATTCCCGTGAATTTACCTTGCATTTATGAAATTTGTCTCTACTGCGAGTGTTTTGGAGAGGGGTAACAGAGGCCGTTACAAATATGGTATAATTCGCCCAATTAATTAAAATTAGGGTTATTCTTAATAGTGGCTCAATGAATGTTATAATGCTTACACTTTTTGTTTTAAATTTTACATTAATCTTTCATTTATTACTTATATGTGTTATGTATATATTCTTTCAGATGACCTATTTCTCCCAAAATAAATTTATAGCAGATATTTTATACATAAACTGCAATAATTTGTAAGTAATTATAAATATCGTTCATATTCTTTTAATAATATAACTCGTTTGACTTAATTAGACACGAGTGTAGCACGTTTATGTAGTGGTGAGTCGTCCTCTAGATATATATATATCTTATATATATATATATATAATATAATATATATGATTAATATATATATTATATATAGTTAATAATATAATTATAGTATATATATAATATATATATATATATATTATATTTATTATATATTAATATATATTAATATATATTATATATATTAATATTATAATATATATATATATAATAATTATATATATGGTATTATAACATTGTTTATTTATTATATCATAGTTGTGGACATCCTTACACCTCTCTCTTCGTGTTTCTCAGTGTGTCTACAGAGCTCCTGGTGGCCTTACTGTCTGCCATTATCGTGAAAGGTTATACCGAAGTAGGAGTTCCCAATAATTTTACTTTTTATTTTTTACCTTTACTATTTTCATATTTCTATAATATACTATCTGAATATAATATTAGTAACATCTTTAGAGGCTAGGTTAATGTAGGGTAGGTTTTTATAGGTTATATTAGGTTAGGTTTATTAGTATATTAGTATAAGTTTAGGTTTAGGTTAGTTTAAATATAGGTTAGGTATAGTAGTGATTAGGTTAGGTTAGTTTAAATTAGGTTTGGGGTATGGAGATTAGGTTAGGTTAGGTTAAGTTAGGTTAGGTAGGTTAGGTTAGTGAGGTAGGTTTAGATTTAAGGTTAAGGTTATTTAGGTTAGATTTATTGTGAGAATAATAGTTGGTTATGAATTGTTAAGACTTATTGATTCTTATATTAAAATAATTATTTTTTATCATGGCTCCATTGATGTGCTTTCAATGGTATTTGTATGGTCACCAGTTTCCTTATTTATGAATTCTATACTAGATAATGGTATATTTTCACTATATTACATGAATTATATAATACTATATGTTTGAGTCTATAAATTTCCTCATTACCCTTTCAAGCAGTCATATTAAGTATGGTATAAGTGATTATTCTCCTTTTTATATTTAATTTTTCTTTCTCATAATTATTTATTTCATAAGTGTGCGCTGTCTCTCTTTCTCGTTATTTAGTAATTAAAAGCAACTTTTATACTTGAGCTAATATGCTCATAGATCTTTACTAATAATGATATCATACTCAAGTGTGCTCGTCTTACAGTGATATCCTGTGATATATCAGAGAGGGGAGGGTCACTTGCAAGAAATTTGCTATTATTTATTTATTTTATAAAATTATAAGTATACATTATATATCAAGATGGGAAAAGAAAGAATAAAGAACATGCTTTCAAAATGAAAGGAACTTATACCACGTTACTTTCGTCCACCTAAATGTCCACTGGTTTTCTATCTGTTAACCCTGAAAATCAAACCTCTCAATACCTTAATAATAATTATTATTTTATTAAATAAAAGTGTAGTGTATTACCTCGTGATATGTATTTATGAATATTATGTGATTTATAATCCGAATGCAATAGATAAATTTTGCTAGGTCACCTGAATAATATCACCTATTTTACTACACTTATATTAATATAATATATTAATTATATTTATATATATTATATTTAATATATATTATATAGATTATTATTAATATTATATATATATTTATTATATATATATATATATATTATATATATATATTATTATTATATATTAATATTAAATATATATTATATATATATATATTAATATATATATATATTATATATATATTATTAATAATAAGTAATATATATATATTTATATATATATTATATATAATTATATTATATATATGCTCATAAGATGTCTCCCCTTGTTCCGGTTCACGAGCTCCGTGACCTACTGGATATTATATATAAATATATATATATTATATATATTATAATTATCTCAGTGTAATATTTTTTTTTGGTATAAATATATATAGTGATTGAGCAGTGTAATAGCAACGCTACTAACTTTGCTATTTTGTGAACCCAAAAAATCATATTTAAAAATAGTCAGTTATATATATAATATTATATTATATTATATATAAGATATATATTATTATATATATATAAATATATATATATATAGATATATATATACTATATATATAAAATATATATATATATGATTATATATTATATATATATATATAATATATTAATATAATATATATATATATATTTTATATATTATAATTAATATATTATATATAATCATATATATATTATATTAATTATGGCTAAGGGGAGTGTTGAATTATCGTTTCTCAGATAGTATATCTAATACGACGAATAGCCTACTCGTACCGATACTGAATAATTTTTCTAACTTCCGATTCCTCTTTTTAATTTTAAGTACGGTTTATATGGTTATTGGCAGCTCGTGCTCTCCTGTGTTCGGTCGCAAACCGTTGAGATCCCATTGTGGTATGCCCACTATATGTAATAGAGCAGCTCATTATTTTTGAGATCTACGATCCGGATATTCTCATATAATTATAAGCAGTAATTTTATTTATAAAGATATTCATACATTATTTTCAATACAATGAATATACTAAATATAACTCATTAATTAATTTATTATATAATATATACTTATTAACATATAAATTATAACTAATAAATTTAATTTTTGTTATAATATAACATTGAATCAATTCTACTATATTAACCGACTTATTAATAATTAATATTTCAAATAGAATCTAATTTAGTTATTACAATATCTCATTCTTCCGACCAGAGTCTACCATTCTCGCTTGAGTCAGACTCCTTTTAGGCTAGTAGCTAATTTTAGCCCTCGGCATTACCTCAGAAGTTTATTTTCATGTTTATTAGTTAAGAAATTATTCATGGATTGGATAGTTGTGATTTGTTTTCCCAGGTAATAGATGAAGCTGTATCTCCTATCTTAATCGTTGTGTCATATCTGCTGTTGCTCTTTATGCACTTTGTTACTGATTTTTTGTGGTCTCAGCATTATATAAAATGTTATTAACAAAATATTGTACACTTCCTAATGGTGCTAGTTTTAATCGAGTAGAATTGATTCATATATTCATATAGGATTTAAGTTTTTTGTTAGAAAAAATAGGTTCTGAAATAGTATTATTATCCTCCACCATCTCGTGAGTGAAAGGATATGAAATGAGTTACCCTTGATAAATTTTATAAACTCAAATAATAAAGTGTAAGCTCATCATCGCTTAATTGGAATAACCTATATTTTATAATTCTTAATTATATATAATGTAACGGCTATCGTACCTCTCCAAATATTACAGAGAGAGTACTCGAAGCTCGTATATACAAAATTTATACATTGATTAAAAAGTTATTTATTTAAATGGGTTTGATATCAATGGCTAGATTGATATATGCATTACGACTTGTTTGTGTTTATTAAATGTTTACATTAAATTTATATTCATTTTATATATATATATTACGTTTGATATATTTCTATTCATATGAGTCGACCTACTCTATTTCCATCAAAAAAATAATATTGACCCGCAGAACTGTTCCCATGCAATAACTCGCAAATTTGATAGAGATATCGTTCATTTCTATATAATATAAACCGTGATCTAAGCACGAAGTAGTCAACGTTAGGTATGTATATAAGTGGAGTCGCCTCTGATATATTATATAATATTATATGATATTATATATTAATTAATATTATTATATTATATATTATTATATATATATATATATATTTTTATATTATAATATATATATTATATATATATTATATAATATATGGATATATATATATTATATATATATTAATTATATATATATATATTATATTTTAATATATATATTATATATATATATATATATATTAATATTATAGGGTAGTATGAATACCTATATAGCTCTCAGTTTTCTTGCCACACTTGTGTGTGTTCGAAATTGTGTTTCAACAGATTCGAGCGACAACAGTAAGTCTAATGATAATAGTTTTTAAGAAATTCTTTTAGTGGCTCAAGGCTTCTGAATTTATTGCCTCAAGAGCTTCTACTAAATAATTATTTTTATTATAAAAAAATCTAAAACTTATATAACTTAAATCTTAAAATAAATTTTAGAAATTTTTTTGAACAGGAAAATTTTTTTCCATGAAAATAAAACTTAACCTCATAGTTATATATTATATATTAACAGTTATAGATAACATGTTATTATTATCATTATTTAATATATTATAATATATATATTAATATATATATATATATATATATATATATTTATATTATTAATTATATATATAATATATATCAGTATTTTTATATATAATATGTTTGAATATTTTCTTATTAATTAAAAAATCAATATTTTTTTATATATAATTAAATTTTTTTTATATTATCTATATATATTTTATAATATAATAATATATATAATATATTAATATATTATTATATTAATATATATATAATATATATATATATATCTATTAATAATATAATATTTATTATTATATCAGTGCATGAGCTATTCGTGTGAATTCCCGGTGATTAACTAAGAATAGGCGTAATAATATTACCTTATTAGCCTGTGATTAATAGGCCATATACAATCTTGTTTATAAATGTTATTACTTTTTTTAAATGAAAAATCAATATATTTTCACAATTTGAAAAATTTATTGCATATTTATTTTTAAAAAATAGATAAATGCCTTTGCCATTGGTTTGATTATTTTTTTGAAATTCTATAAATGTTTTTTTTAGATGCAAGAATTTTTAGTATATTTCAGAGAAGATGTTCGAACTAAAAATTTATTGCATTATATATAGCTGTTCAAAAATTGGATATTCCTCAATAGGTTGTGGCTCAAGGATAATGTCTGTAGTTACGGTCTCCGATGAGTCACCAGCACTCCTTGCCAATTTTCATATATTGGTGACCTCCATTTTATATGTAATAAATATTTTATTCTCAATAACTTATATTTTAGAAGAAAATTGCTTAGTTACCCCGTATATCAAGAACCAGTATCGATTATTTTATATAAATAGCGAAGTATTATTTAACTACTATCAATGTGAGAATATTTAAAGATGTATTCATTAATAGTAATCCTAGTCTCTAAATGATGTGTAATATTGAATAAAAGCTATCTTTATTTCTCGGTATTATATATAAATGAATCATTTATGGTAAAAGAAGATAAAGTATAATGTGTGTGGGAATATAGAAAGAGTAATTATACATTTATAATAATGAAATATTATATTTAAAGTAATAATTCTATAAAGAGATATTTATAAAATTTCTGGGTTGCCATTTATTTATTTTTATATTAATTCGATATCTTCTTATAATATCAACCATTATATACTATATATAATTTGTTTAAATGCTCATGTTATTTATTTATTTACAGATAAATGTATATACAATTAGAATATTAGTGAGTAAAGATACCTTTTTGTTAATCTTTCTGAACTGCGCTCATAATGTATATTAGATTTTAGATCATATAGCATTATTTTTCAGTCTCTCAAAAATGACGCGCATAAGCGTAAAATTTATTTGTAATTTTAATAAAGTAGTTAACTAATTTAATATAGGTATCAATGTATAATATTATGCATTAATATATTTAGAAAAATGATTAAATATTAAATATTTTTTTATGCTCTTTTTATAAATTTTTATATATATATTATAAATTATTAACTCTATTTTATGAATATAGATATGATAATTAATTTTGAAGTTTTTCTAGCTATTACCGTTATTTAATATGTCAGGATACATTCGTATTTATATATAATTATTTTTTAATTATCTTTCTCTATA
This sequence comes from Trachelipus rathkii, assembly GCA_015478945.1. Lineage (NCBI taxonomy): Eukaryota > Metazoa > Arthropoda > Malacostraca > Isopoda > Trachelipodidae > Trachelipus > Trachelipus rathkii. The sequence continues at coordinate 53,964 of JABUQX010128012.1, forward strand.
TATATATATATTAACACTCAAAAGATATTTGTGTGAAATTATGTTGTATTGTAACAATTTAATTTTCTAAGATAATATTTAAGTATTTAGTTTTTTTCTCTCGTAGTCCAATAATAGAATATAATTATCTGCTATATATATAATATAAATTAATTATTTAGGTTTATAAATCTCGATTATATTGTGACTGTATTGTACATAAATTAGTAATTATCGGAATATTAAGATAATAATATATGTATCCCTTTTTTTTTCAAGAAGTACGATAATTAGACATTTTTTTAGTAAGTTTAATATTTCTTTGTTATATGTTAAATATTATTTTTATAAAAATTATTATGTTTAATTATATTACTATAATATAATATAGTCAATATTATATGATCATATGTGATTTTTAAATTGGTTGTTTATTGACTGTGTGTGTGTTTATCTTTCAATTAAGTCGATTTGATAGAATTTCATTATAACTATTTAGTGCAGTCTACTGGTCGTTAGAACTACTACTTGGGCTGTTCTGCATTAATGTGTCATATTTACTATTTGTGCATTATATAACATCTTTTAGGTGTTATGACTATTTTAAACTAAATAGCAATCCCTGTAGCGAGACTATCTCTATATTTAGTCTCAAGAACTAAAGTGTTAGTGTCGAAAACTCTCGGTTGCGTGAGGCCAGTGCTTACGGAAGTGGGACCGAAAGCATTGTTTAACTTGGAACGATTTACCGATGGACCGTTATCTCCCAAACCTTCGAGTTTTTACCACTCACAGAGCTTTTTGGAAAGTGGGCCTACTCTGGCCTTCACTTGGACGGAAGTGGCACAGAGTTGGAGTCTAGGTCCCTTCAAGACAGGGTAGAGTGACGTCGCCAAGGCATCTTCAGCCTTAATACCAGTCGAGATTCGGAGTGGACTCGTTCTCGTTGCGCCGAGTATGCTTACGGAAAGGGCTCAGACGTATGAGTACGTTTACTGGAACGAGTATGTGACCGGTTTCCAACTCACTTCGAGTTTCGCCAGAGGCTATTTAGAAGTGGCCATAGCTCGCCTCATCTGACGGAAGTGGCGCAGAGGGCCCATTTTAGACGGTTGAGTTTACTTGTCGCCCAAGGCCTTCGCTTTCCTAGTCGAATACGGAAGTGGCCGTTTCGGCGCCAGTGCTTACGGAAGTGGCCCGATAAGTTACTTGTTTCTTAGAACGGTAGTGATCCGAGTAACCAATCTCAATTTCGAGTTTCCCAGTAAGCTTTTTGAAGTGGCCATAGCTCGCCCCTCATTCTGAACGGAAGTCGGGCTAGTCAGGGGAGTGGAAGGTCTTTACCCCATTTTTAGACATGGTTCAGTAACTGTCGCCCCGCCCAATATCTGACGTGAAAGTTGGCACTCAGTTTTGGAAGAATCACCTATATTGTAACAAAATCTTTTGTAAACAAACCAGTTAAGCTAGAACACTATTCTGTAAAGTTTCTATATATGAATAGGTTACGATGGGAATGTTATATACTCGTTTTGTTTCTGTTGGATATTCCTGGTTTAATTCTATACGGCCAACTCCGAAGTTGCACCGCTCACAAGGTTACCACGGTTTCTCAACGAGGATACACAACGCTCACAGCAAAGTTACCACGCTTCATTCTCGTAAGGTTTACCACTCCCGGGTCTCACGAAGTTTACCCCACGCTCACTATAGTTTCAACTAAACAGTTTTTTCAAACCTAGATCTAGCTCTCCAAGTCTACATCTGAGGTAGTTTTGATGATACAACCATAGATACAGGCGCCGCGATATCCTCTTGCAGCCATAAAGACATTGGATATATAGGTATGTGTGGACAGTACCACTAGTGGCCAGATCAATCTTGTGGTCCCGTTTTGCCATTAAATAGATTATATTTTACTCCTCTACTAGAGTCTACAATAAAAGAGATAATAAAATAAAATAAAAATTAAAAGTCAGCTTGCTAAGATGACAGTTTTGTTATTCAGGCCACAAAGCAGTATGTCATAGTCAGATTTTAACCCTCGTACAATCTAGTATATAATAGTTAATACTGTAGACAGCGACCCACGCATTTTTTGAGCCCGAAAATTTTCTAAGTTCAACAAAATATAACTTCAGAAATAAGTTATGTTAAATTTTTTATATAAGAAATAATTCTTAGTAGGCAAGTTCCGGAGAACTAATGAAAGTTTCACTCAAGTTGAATCAATTTTTTAAAAAAGTTAACTTTAACTTAACTCTCTGAACTTGGGCAAATTTTTGAGACTAAAAAGAGAAATTGATATGCTCGTGCGCCATGTAATCAAAGGCATTACACACTATATATCAATAGGTGTCAAATATTGGTATATAGATATATCAATATCACATATACTTTTATTAATTTAATGGTCTTGCAATTTTTATTTTATTTGTTTTACCAACACCAATAAAGGTAGATTTCTTGTTTCCATAGCTCATATTTTTAATGCCTCTTTTCTACAAATAAATTTTTTTTTAAGCTTATCTATTTAACTCTTATTTTTAAATCCAAAATTCATTCTTGTTGCTCTGTTGACTCCTCGCACACCTTGGAATATCGAAAACGATTTAGGCTGTGCTCGAAGACCACTCTCTTTTATAGATTGGAGGCAAGGTTGCGATTTCTTTACAGAGGACTTATTCTGTACAGTGTGATGAAATAAACAGAGGGATTGTAAAAGGACAGAAAAGTTTGGATTTTTCCATAAATAATGATTAAATCGATATAAAGATAACAATTTATAATAATTCTGTAACTTCAATGCTATTTTAAAAGTCTAATTCTTAAGTTAATTGTATCTTTGGTGCTTTAAATAATAGAATTCTTTAATGTTGTATATGCACTCAAGATATACAAGAGAAACATGTAAACCCGGGGTATGTTTATTATTTACAAATTACAGTTTTAATATATTTATTTATCAAAAAGGGTTACTTTTAACGAGCTAATTATTCCTATATATTACGTCGTATATTTCAGAACGAAAAGCGAGCTTGGTGGAAGGTGCACTTTTACTGCCTTTGACGTAACCTGATCCCATTGACACACGACCTGTGTGGGACCTTTCGAACCCTTGGAGACTGCTATACCGTAGTCTGCGATTTTTTACACATTTTCTAGTTCACCTGGCTTAACTTATGCTCGTCGCAAATTTAGCTGCGTAAACTTAGTTTGCTAAATATCTGCGCCCCTTGGCCTTATAATTATTCCCGGTCTTTGACGCATATATCTCCCGAGTACTTAACTTTTGCGTCTGGGTACCGATCGGAATCCAATCTTTGCGAGTTGCGGTCCTTTAGACCTCGCGCATTTGAACTTTGCCTCTAAACACTGTGGCTCGAATTAACTCGGGTCTAATCCTTGGCTTCCAAATCGTCTCGCAAGAAAATCTACAAATCACAAAGAAAGCTGTATTAGTAGCTAATGGGAAAATATAAATTTTAATAACGGTGTTATGTTATCCACGCTATCGGAATAACAATTAATCTGCTACCAGTATAATAATAAATAATAATAGTAAACTTAATATAATAATGCCTGATAATAATAATAATATAATAAAATATATAATAATATATAATTTATATAATATAATAATATAATGAGGGTAATAATAATAAAATATCCCCCCGACCTTGCACACATAATATTTATAAAGGGCCCAAATAATGGAATAACCTAACATCCTGATATATCTCACCCTAAATTAATGTTAATAACTCGGGCGCAGATATATGATACAACTAGTGCCTCATAACCCCTAAGTATTATATATAATAACTGGGATAACGGATATTAATAATATTTAAGATATATTTTTAAAAATAATAATCATTGATATATTATAATATTAATAATAATAATTTAAATTATAAATAATATATTATATAATAATTTTATAAGTATATTAAATATAATTACATATTAAAATAATAATATATTTAATAATAATATATTATATAATAATATTATATAATAATATTAATAATAATATATTATTGAGTAATAATATTAATAATAATATAATAATCAGGATAAATAATTAATAAATATATTAATTAATAATATTAATAATAATATAATATGAAATGTAATAATATAGTAATTAAATAATAATAATAGATATTAATAATAATAATAATATAATATAATACTAATAATAAAATAATTATAATAATATTTGCACATAAAAACGACATAATAATAATAATATAATTGATAATAATAAATAATAATAATGTTAATAATAATTACATATAATAATTAATCAAAACAATTTATTCA
>JABUQX010128013.1:20000-40271 GCA_015478945.1 Trachelipus rathkii
TCCCGGTGCTGGTGTCGTGCGGTGTTTGGTTAGCAAAGATACGTTTCATAATACAAAATTGGTCCTCATATATGTTTATAATGACGTAGAACATGAATAACATAGTTTCAGAACTCTCATTGGTGTCTGTTAACCTCTAGAAAGGGTGGGATTATTAGGAAAAAAGATGAAATAAATTGCAGAGTACATAGCTGATGAAGAAGTAGGAGTCGGATCGACTCCTGCATGGAGTTAGATGTGGGAGGAGTTGGAAAGAGGGAGACGAAAATTGATTACTACGAGTGTGTCATTGAAAATAAAATCAAATAAAATCTTGCTATTCACAGGATTCTCTTAATGTATGGTTTATATCCAATGTAACAAATAATGCACTTTAAGAATGTATAGCAGAGTTCGTTAACACCCGCTGAGTAGGTTCCAAACATGCTATACTCTTATAACATCTCGACAACATATATTTTATTCTAATTCTCTAAGTAAGGAAAAATCTTATTTTCATTTATTAAAAGTTTTATGAAAAAACAGCTCAAATTTGTTATGTAAAATATGACTATTTTACTAAAAAATGTAAATAAGTATGCGTATTAAAATATATTGATTCAAACTAAAACCTGATTTTTTATCGACCCTAAAGCAGTAAAATAGTAGAGCAAACAACCCTTCAGGTCTCTCTTCCACCCAACTATGCGTTGTTGCTTTACTGCTTTACTGCTTTACTGCTTTACTGCTTTACTGCATTACTTCTTCAGTGCCTAGTTTTGAACCACACCAAATTTATTGTTTAAAAATATGACACGTACCGGTTGAAGTTTAGGGCAAGCACTTGCACATTGTTATTAAAAGAGTGAAAACTTATGAAAAAATAATAGAACTTTATAAAATAAAAATTACGTGATTTTAAAGTCTCTTCCTAAAATATATATTTAGTGGAGCATCAGTTTATTCGTTCGTAAGGAAAGATAGGTTTGTTGTTGTACATTTATGTTCCTAGTTTAGCGTAGATATTTATATTTAGTTTTACAGATGCTAAAACTTTGTTATATTAGCGTTTATTTTTGGTCAGTGTGATAGTCAGGTTTGTCTGTGATAATTCTTTGTTTAATATTACTATGATAAAGTAAAATTAACACTGGTATGCTAGGGAAATGCTGGAAAATTGAAAATAGGTTACAGTTTTGTAAGGTAGGATGTTAGCTTATTTTCAGATATAGGCTATGAATTTTATTATTGTTAGAATTTTAGTCAGCCGTTTCATACAGAATTCATTATTAATGACAAATTTTGCATTATTCTAAATTTATCTCAATAGAAAAACGTAAATATTATTTGACGGTAAATTAAATTAAATATATTGCATTAAATAAATAAATATATTTAAATAGAGAGAGAGAAGGTGATGACGTCATTCATAGATTTCGTAAAGTAAATGCGTTTTCCTGTCTGTCTGTAGAGTTGTTCGGTGTGTTTGTGTGTGTGTGTGTGTGGTGTGTGTGGTGTTGTCGTCTTGTGTAACGGTGCGTGTGTGTGTGTGTGTGTGTGTGGTGTGTGTGGTCCCGCACGACCTCCTCAAAAACCAACAACAGCAAAAACAAAAACAAAAAGCACCTAGAACAGGTCATGTACAATATATACGTAATTAAATTCACATGTACGTGCCGTACATGTAAACCAACTAAATAACAACAAATTACCAAGTAGGAATTCTATAAACTACAAAACATGTGGCAGTGTGATGATATAGGGACCTGCTAAAATAAATAAGGAGCTATAAGGAGCCATTAAAGAGCCCCGTAGCACCTGAGCCATTAGCCTCCAAATCCACTCTCTGGGTTCATGTTTACTACTGGAGCTTTGCAAAATTTATTTCCGAGTGAAGTGAAGAAGTTCAAGAGTAAGTCGAGAAACTTTTAGGGAAAGAAGGAATTAGTAGGAAGAATGTATGAAGGTTAAGATAAGTAAGATGGTCAAGGGAAGGCTAACAGAGGAAATGGGTATTAAGGAATGATAGACGGGAAAGTTACTTAATATCTCGAGCATTTCCGTTTGTCGTCTGTAGATACTGATTATTTTCGGGTGAATACTGAGGTAAGAAAAAAACTATAACAGATGACGTGAACTTCCTCACGAACTGAATAGAAAACTGTCCAACTATAATAGAATATACAGTCATTATCCTAGCGTTCATACTCTATCCCTAATAATATATTCAAATATACTCCCCATCATATAATATACTAATATATAATATATATATATATATACATATATATACTATATATCATAATTATATTATAATAGAGTTCTTTATATAATATATATAATATATATATCATAGAGTTATATAGCCATACATTAATATATTTAACTATATAGTATATATATATATATATAATATAATATATATATATATATATGATATATAGTGAGTGTATAACATTATTAGTATATGTATAATATAATTATAATTATATATATATAACTATATATATATATAAAAATAATATACTATATAATATAAAACCATGTAATATTTTTACTATACTATTATATATATATATATATTAATATATAATATAAATAACAATATAAGCTATTATACATAACGTTTCCTACAGCTAAATATATATATTAAGTTATATTTTTATAAAATATATCCCTATAATCAAAAGTATACTAAGTACTAGTATAATATTATATATACATATATAAATACCCAAAACATATTTCGGCCTTTTCCCAAAATCACACAGTAAATAACTATCATAATAGCTATAATCTATACTAGCTATATATATAACCTATATATATCATCTATAATAGAGGTACACATGCAGTTTTATATTATATAGTGTAATATATATAGTATATAAATAAATTTTAGTAATATACGTATACTACTATAATATATTATATATATACTATCTATATATAATATGACAATATTATATTGTATATATACTATGATATAGTATATATATATATATAATATTATTAATATTAATATATATATATGAGTTATATATATTATTTATAGTATAATTTAGAGATATATCATATATATAGAGATAATTAACCGACTATTACTAGTATATATTCCATATATATATACTTATAACCTTAGTGAAAATTATATATATAATATACTTATATATTTTTTATTAATATACTATATATTATATATATAATATAGCTTTTGATAGGGTATTTCATTTAATATATGATATATATGATATGATGTATTATTAATATATATATACTCCATAACCTAATATAGTAATACTCTCACCGCACTACTTATTACCTGTATGGATAATTTATCAGTGTTTAATTATTAACTATAGCAAGTGATATAATATAAATTATATATTATTAAATATATATATAATATATAGATTATATAATATTAATATATATTAATATATATAATATAATATAGTTATATATAATATTAATATTATATATAATATATACTATTAAATATTAATATTAATATATATATTAATATATAATATATTAAATATAATTTATATATATATATATATATATTAATAAAATATATATATATAATATATATTAATATATTAAATTAAAATATATATATTACAATATATATAATATATATATATTAAATTAATATATATATATAATATAATATATATTAATATTATATATATATATATATATAGTAATATAATATTAATATATTAAAATATTATAATATATATATAATAATATAATATATATAAATTTTATATATTTATAATATATTTATATATTGTATATATTTATATATATAGTTATTATTTTATTAATTTAATTATAATAATTATATATTATGATTATAAAATATATTAATATATATATATATATTATAATATTATATATTATATATATACTAATATATAATATATTATTATATATAATATTAAATTATATATATATATTAATATAATATATTACTATAATTATAATAATTATATAATATATTTACTTATAATATATATATAATAATAATATGAGCACCGAAAGGAGGAAAAAAGCAATATAAGTGAAGTTTGTATTTTCCTTGGTTACACTGTAATATTATTCAAAGCATGGTTTAGTTATGCGTACATCGGAGTTCGCAAACATGAGCAACGCTTTATTACTGATATACACCATGTCTTTTCATAAACCTCTACGAAATATCAGGGCATAGACCCAATAATTAATCTCGCGCTTATGCTTTTAAAAAATTAAGCAACCATTTATATGGTATCTAAGGCCTTTCCTTGATATATGGTAGAGTGGGCCTTAGCTTTATTCTGATTCACACACATTTATTCATGTGTTACTCGTAAAACAGGGTAAATATACTCTCAATGCTTTGAATTAACACTAGATGGAAATCGTCAGAAGGAACATGGTAAGAAGGAGAAAGAAGCCCGAATACACAATCCCAATCGATATAACATCCCAGAGGAAACTATTAAGAACTCGGCCATTTGAGAGCAAATTTATTATGTTTCATAAAAAAACAAGTTTGCTCAATACTTATGAAAAATGCATTTTTTTCATATAACGCATTATCCATTATACACTGTTTTGGCATTAAAAAATTGAAAGTTTATTAAACTAGAATTGGTTCTAAATGGTGTGAGAGTTAAGTAAAACCGCCGTTGTCAAATGAATCGGCATACAGGAGAGAGAATGGTCAAACCTATGATAGAGTAAGCATAATAAAATTACTTACGAAGAAATCGAGAATAATTGAACAACAGAACCTCAAGTATTATGTTATGGAGATTGCATCAGTTCACAATACCGCCAACAAGGTTTTTTTCAAGATTGCACAAAAGGAACACATTTTTATCAAACTAATACCAAAACCTTTTAGCGTATAGTTTTGCGTATAATTTCGCATTATTTTGGAAAATTGTCAACTATTATTGTTATTATTATATTAATTTTCTTTTCATTTCCCATAAAATCGATTCACCAATTACAATTTCCAATATATAGAATAGTTATATACAACAATTTGAACCAACAATTTTCTTTATAAATTCAGTTCCTGATTGCAGTTTTTATAACTAATGAAATTTACAAACTTAATTTCAATTTTTTTATCAATATATAGGTCCCAGGGGCACCAAGTACTTCCCCTTTTGAGTTCCGATTAAAGCTGAAATTTTTATCAACAGACGTTATATCATAAACTATCATGGAACCAAAATAATCTGAAAGGGATTAATTTTAAATCGTAGTCGGCTCTAGACCCAAAAAAATCTCAATAAGCACAGAAAAATAACCCCGACCACCCCCTATATTAATAATTAAATAAATAATATAGTATTTTATATATATTATAATATTATTAATAATAATATATAATTTATTAATATTTAATATATTATTATAAATAATAAAAATACATTATATATTATTATTATTATATATAATATATTTATTTTATAATCTATATATGTTTATTTATTATATAGTTATAAAATAATATAATAAATAATATATAAAACTATATAAATATATTATATATATAACTATTAGTTAAGGATAGAAACCTTAATTAAAAAATTCGGATAACATTTATCTCACGTGAAGAGATATCCGTATTAGCAATAACTTAATTAATTATGACCAACTTGATTTACCTATTATGGAGAAAAATAGACTATAATTTAGTAAAATTAATATTTGATGGCAATATTATTATCTATTTCCAAGTATTCCAATATGGCATTGCTTTAAGAAGGCAGATAAAATTCGCTGTCCACCATCTTTTAAATATAATATTTCTGTTGTCTGGACAGAAACAAACTGCCTGCTGTCAAACAGGAGAGCGAGGAAGAAACTCTCTAGTGACAGAGCAGTAGACAGACCCGCCAGGATAGATTTTAACTCTCTTTTAAAATATAACTTGTTGTGTAGACACTAATAAGTTTTCTGAAATTTAAAGTAGACGTATGTCTCTAAACGCTTCCAATGGCTCCTTTGTAGTAAAGGTTTTTTTGGGCGTTTTACACAATTCTCTCGTAAGTACGACCAAAGGAATAATATAGGAGTTTTTTTTTTTAAAATGCTTCTTTAAAAAAAAGATTTTACATTTGCGAATAAAAGAAATATAGAAGAGTTGTAAAAAATAAGGGGTTGTCGTTTACATCAGTAGAGGAATGAACGAAAAATGGTGCGAGCCATTCCTCATAAACCAAATTTTTACTATTAAGTTAAGCCTTGCTCCATCTTTTCTCTCTCTTCTCTTCTCTCCTCTCTCTTCTCTCTCTCTCCTCTCTTTCGTCTTCTCTATCTCTCATTCTAAACGTTCACTCTCTCTCTTCCTCTCTCTCTCTTCTGTATATATATATTAATATATAATTATAAATATAGAATAATATATATATATATATATTAATATACTATATAATTATATATATATATATATATTATATTATATTATTTATATATATATATTATAATATAATATAAAGAAATTATAGAGTTTAAAAAAGGTCAATTTAAAGTAGAGAATGAACGAAATGTGGCTCTCAAACATTTACTTTTTATGTACCACCTTTTCTCTCATTTTCTCTCCTCTCCTCTCCCTCCTCTATAAAACTTCCCTCCTTACCTCTTCCCTATATATATATATATAATAATAATATATATATATATATATAATATATATATAATATTATAGAATATATATATATATATATATAGATATTATATATATATATATATAATATATTAATATATTAACTAATTTATATATAAATATATATATATAATATATATAATATAATATGATTATAATGATACATATATCTGTATTGATAAAATTTCATCTTTTGCTTACCGAACTCAATGAAAACGATCATTGATGATATTTAATTTTCTTAGTATAATAATTAGATCACTATATTCATATATTTATTATATGAAGTACTAACAAAACAGTATTCCTGTGAATGTACTGAACAATTATTCTAAAGCTCTGGGTTTACTTACGTATCTTTAATCTCTATCTTGCAATATTCAAATCTAATAATCTATATATATATATATACTTGAGCTATTGATATTACGTATATATATATATATATTAATTTGGCTGTCATTTATAAAGAGTCTTTCTACCCCCGACCAATGTACATTGATATGTGGATGGTCTTAGAACTGTAAAAGATAGCTATTGTTATTTTGGGTCCGAATGAATACGCATAACTATCAAGGCCACTAAAGGGGAGGAGTGAGAGTAGGGGAGAGAAACAGTTGCGATTCTGATGCGCAAATGGTAAATGAGCAATATATAGATGGAATTACTGGGGACACTACATGATTCACAAAGAAGATGGTGTGGATGTTGTTGAAGTATTGACCTGGATAGTGAAAAGGTTCCATGCAAACCCAAAAGCCCTCGGGGATTGTGTAGAGAGGATTTATTTCATTTTTGTGTGAGAGTCATTGGGTTGTAATGAAGTCACCGTGCATATGACCATGATACGTTGGAACTACAATGAAGCAGCTTTAGTAATCATTGTGGCTAGTATTTCATTCATACGTGGTACTTGGTCGAGATTTCTTTTCGGTATATTTCTTATGAAAACTATGGGTGAATTAAGTTTATATTGTGAGAGTTTATTATGTTGGCCAAAGTTAAGCAATTTTTATTTTGTTTGTTGAAAGAATGCGTTGAGTGACTGAGAGTTTGATTGTTAAGAAACAAGTTGCATTTAGAAGTGGTAGGAGAATGTATTTACCAAGTTTTATCTTGAAGCAAATGAGTGAGAAAAAGGGAGAGAAGAAGAGGGAGCTTTATTTCAATTTTATGAACTTGAAAAAGGTGTATGACAAAAATTATAGGGAGGCCCTGTGGAAGGTGTTAACGATATATGGTGTTGGTGTTTAGGCTTTCAAATGGAATTAATAGTATGTATATTGATAGTGAAGCGTGTGTAAGAATAGATGGAGAGGAGAATAAAAAGTTTAATACTAATAGCAGTGTCAGGCATGGATGTCTTATGGCTCCATGACTATTTAATTTGTATATGGATGAGTTAATGAGAGAATTTTAAGGGTCAGCTCTCTCTCTCTCTCTCCAAAAATAAGGAATGGAAGAGAGAGAGGAGGTTTTGTTTATTTAAAGCAGATGATTTGGTTTTGAGTTGTGAATATTAAGATAGTTTGAGAGGATTGATGGATTAGTTTGGTAGGGTGTGTAAAAGGAGGACTTTGAAAGTAAATGTAGATAAGAGCTAGGTGAAGAGAGTTCGTAGTGTGAAATATTGTTGGATATTATAGTCAATTAGAAAAAGTATCCTAGTTTAAATATTTAGGATATATGTTGGATGAAAACTAAATGGATGATGCTGAGTGTGGTAGGAAAGTTGAGTGTGGTTGGAGAGTGGCTGGTGTAATTAAATCATTGATGAATGCAGGGGGACTAAGTCTTGAGTCTGCAATGTTCTGCATGAGGTACGTTGTATATATATATATATATATAGTATATATTATGTATACCACTTATAGTATATTATAGTCTGCACATACGTAAGGGCTCGAAAAAAACTACTTGGTGTATGGTAAAAAGACTAAGGTTAATAATATATAACCCTAAGGGGAAATATATAATATTGAATTAGTACTTTGCAAATAGGTGATGCAATTAATATTTCGTTAGGGGTATACTTAGTTATGTTAATCATATATAATATATATTATATATATATGGGTGTATGAGAAGAATTGATATAAAATGAGGATAATGAGCGTATAATAGAGAGGCCGTATATTAGTTTAGTGAGGTATAGTGTAACGTAAAAATGATATAGGTGTGAGAATGGAAAATAAATATGAGAATATATTAAAATGGTAATATGGAAAGAATTAATGATAGTAGACCAAGCTAGACTTAAAGTAGTGAGTATGTTTGGGAGCGAGCGTGTCAGTAAAAGTGTGTCTGAAGGAAAGAAATGGGAATTAAGTACATGTGAGAAATATGTAGCATTAAATAGGTATTAAAATAAGTCCTGTTTTGTGAGGCGTCATGGTTTATCGGCATATTACCGCAGGTGAGTAGGATTAGAAACTCACTAATAAATAAAGTGAATATGTTTTATTAATTATTAAAATATAAATATAACATTAAATTAATAAAATTTTTATTTATAGTATTATAACTTAGCATAGTATTGTGAATTAATATAACAATGTGAATTCACCGAAATAGCAAACCCTGAGTGTGAACCCTTTAGACTATCCGAGTGAATGTGTGCATGGGATGAAGGTCTGCCATAAGTTACTTCATATAGACAGACGTACCTTTTTCTTCTTGGAAGAAGTAATTTTTCAAGAAGTAAACCGGTATAGATTTCTTTTTTTAGCTCATCGTTCTAGTGTAACAACATTCTAGCTATTTTAACCAAACAGCTAAGAGGTGCGGGTTTCAATAAACCTACATCTTAAGGAATGGTATATATATATATATATATAAATATATTAAATAAATATATTTAATGTTAATAAATAAAATATATTATAAATTATATAATTTTAGAATAGATTCATGTAATAATTAAATATCCTATATATATATATAAATAGACCCATATAATATATATTAGTAGGTCCATATATATATAAAGTATATATAATATATATAATAATATTTATATAATTATATTAAATTAAATATATATAATATTTAATATTATTTAATATATATAATAAATATATTATAATTATATAATAATATATATGTATTATATTATATATATATATATTAATAATTTAATATTAATATCCAAGGTTACCATATTAGATTAAATATTATTAATAATATTAATATATATTAAATGGTGTCAATAAGAAATTAATATTGTATAAAATATATAATATATATATGATATTTTGTTTATAGTATATATTGTAAAAATAATAAATCATAAAAAGGGTGAGTAGAGGGAATACAGTCATATTGTATGACAGGATAATAATGATCATGAGATATAGGTACTACTTGGCTATATATAGTAGATTACATAACTTTCCTTAGCCCACTTTTAATTGTTATTAGTTATTAACTTACGGTATAAATGAAAAAATGATATTAGCGAATTAAATATCGTGTCTTTGATAGGTTGGATGGTTAATAAATATTTTATTAGATTTATTCTAGTTCCAGGTGTATATTATATAGATCCATCTGTTAATGCTTAAGAGTATAGCTTTGTATAAAAATGTTTTAAAACGTTTATCCCAAACCAAAAATATCAATAACTCTCAAAATCGACTTAAAGGAATCGTAAAGAGCCTAGGTTAAGTTGAGCTTGATAGTATAATATAGTAAAATATATAATGAAAATATATATAGGGTAATGATTATGAAATTTGGTACACCTAATATTTTATATTCATTATAGTTTTACATAAAATTTGATTTTATAATTTGTATATACTTTCTAGCAAGAATTATTGACATAATAGGTATCCATCAATTCATAGTTCAAGTATATTAGGTTATCTAGTGATATAGTGAGTATGTGAAACATATATTGTTAATGGTTATTTTGTTTATATAGATATACTTACGCTTAGACGCTTGAATGATATGATTAGAAAAAATAAGTTAGGAATAGTTAAGTTTTGGGTTTCGTATGATGGACCAGGGCTGAAGCGTCACTTATCCATAGCTCCTAAAATGATAGTTCGTTTTATTCATAGTTTTCAAAATGTAGTTGATCTTTTTATAGGTATTTAGCACTTTGTATAAGCTAGCAGTTATTCATAGATTAGCATGTTGGCTATGATTGACAAGGTCCAGTCTTAGTTACGTATAAGACCGATTAAAGGTTCACATGGTTTAAAATTACCTTTGTTTACTAGGTAAATGTATTTTATTAATTGGGTAAGTATTTTAATTATTCGGATATCTTAAAGAAACTAATTGATAGTTGTTCATAGAGTTCATAATTTAATATAAATACCTCACAATTTTGCTATGCTAAGTGAGTTTAACGTTATTAAGTTAAGAATCGGGTATTGATAATTAGTTAAATTTGGAAATAATTAATATAAAAAAGGATTCATATATTCTGTATATATATAATATAGCCATTTATATCTAATCAAAGTTGAATTTATGATATAGTATAGTAGGTTTGTTCGGGTAGTAATTATGGCAAACCATCGCATTTTTTAAAGTAAAACTCTGAATTGAAATAAATAGAATTATTATAAGGATTTTAAAACTCGCAAAATGTCTATAATATATCTATTACGCAATAATACCATGGTGTTAATGATAAAACATCAGTTATATAGTATTCGGTCTGTTAAGTGATAAGTCAAGGTTTTATCTCATTATGTTCTTCCTTTTTTAGGTGATATATATTAGTTTACAGAGAACATATAGAAAATGTCCTGAGTGAGCATATTAGCTATTTGGTAAGTTATAAGTGGACTGTAGTAGGTTAAGTATTATAATGATAAATTTTTGTGTATTAATGTATTATAAATATTGTACTATATTTATTAATTAACTGTAAATAATATTTAAACACTATTGAATATATTAAGGTGAGATAAATAGCCTACTTAGAAAAAATAAAATGATTATATGGATTAGTGTATTAAAGTTTGTTAATAACTAAGGTTATATATAATATATGTTATATATATATTATAAACCGATATACGTATATATATATTGTTATATTATAATAATGTTGTAGCAATTTTATTTTAATTTAGAATAATGAATATATGAATACATAATTCAAAATATATATATATTTAATTATTTATATTAATAACAAGAATAGAGAAATTAAAATTTTGTATTTGAATACTTTGATATTTTAAGGTAGCGTCACAAAAAGATACGAATTTTTTTATGGATGGCTCGATCCTTGTTATTTGATACCTAGTATAAATTAGATTATCATATATTAAAAATATGTACATATAATCACTATAGATTGATATTAATTTTCGGTCATCACAATAAAATATATGCAAATAAGGATTAAAAAATTAAAAACTAAAGGATTAAGTTTTTATCATTAATAATTTACTGAAAGATTAATAATAATTTTATTTGATCTTATACAAGCGAACATATAAATATAGATAGAAAATTTTAAATAAAAAGTTTAATTAGGACGTTAATCCTAAATCATATTGATCAGACTTTAATCGGCCTTATATAAACCCTATATATAATCCCAATGGTATATAGGTTGATGATTGATTTATGTGTATTTATGTTGTATATTATACATTAATCGGCACATGGTATCCTGCATGCTAGGCCGCGTGGCTTGCAAGGTTTGATGGTGTAGTTTGATTTATTGATCAAATGATTCAGATCGGGCTTCAGAATTGAATCTTTGACAAATAAATATAAAAAGATGAATAAATAAAATGCTATCTTCAGTGCGAAATTTATGAAGAGAACGAGTAGAAAGATAGTAGATGTTTACATGAAACCTTAATTGATTGCTTGGCAATTTTATATATCCCCTTTACAACCCCATTTTTAATGCACCCTGTTGTGGTTAGAGCATTAATACAGTTATTAAACTATGACGGAAACCACTTTTAACAAGATAATGTCAATCTTGCAACCATTGACTAAAAAGTTGCGTGAGTCTCGCGGAGAAAAGCAGCTTCCACCTTATGGGGGGTAATCGCGTACCATGTACATTTATTGTTTGGAGCGTTTTAATTTAAGTGGTTTTGTCTCTCTTATTCTTGTATCTTATTGGTGTCTTTAAAGTGTTTGTAGCTTAATACTAAAGTACAATTATATAAAAATAATATTTTAAAATATCCTTAAAAAAATCAAATTCTCATTTCATCTAAAAAAAAATTAAAATAATATAATAATGAATTAAATTATTATTTTTGAAAATATAAATAAGTATATTTAATTTTAAATATAATATAAATACTATTCTCAAAAAATATGAGGGAAAACTTTACTCCGAATACCCAAAAAATTTATTAAACCAAAAGTAAAAAATATTAATAGTGTATTATGAAAATATTCCATAAAACGATAATATTAGTGAATATTAAATTGGTCCACCTCAGATTTAAAAATTAAAATTAAGAAAATATATATATATATAATATATATTATAATAATATATTATATATATAATATTTTTGTATAATAGATATAGTTAAATATTTTCTCTATAAGTTAACATGATCCAGTGGAAAGATTTTAATGGTGAAAAAAGAGGAATACCCGAGTGAGTCTATAAAGTGAATGACTATAGAAAAGAAGAGTGAGTAATAAAAAAATAGTAAAATGTATATGTTTTGATAAGAGGAAAAGAAAATAGAGAATTTACCTCCCTTTCTTTTATATCATTTTAACTTGAAAATATTATTTTAAAACCAAGTAATTTAATTTCCAAAATCCATTTAAAGAAACGAGGATATAAATACAACATGTTAGTAATTGAGAAGAAGCAAAGTATAAAGGAAATAAGAAATTAGTCATATCTCGTGGGAACAATAAAAAACAGACAATGAAAAAAAGAACCTAGTTCTGTATGGTAGTTAGTCGCCAAACAAATGATATAAAATACAATGTGTTTCTAATAATATACTGTAAAAGTATGAAAACTATCCAAATTACCATCTTAAAGAACAAAATGTGCTACTCGTAATACTCAAAAATAGGGTTTTGGATATGTATAAACCATGGAGGAATATTGATTACAGGATGGAGGTTTGAGGATACGGGCGGTTTATAAATAATAGTTCTGGGGCCTGCTCGACCACCACAAAATTCAAATTATGCCAATCAACCTAAAACTATAAATCCCAAATCCTGACAGAAATGTAAAAGACTACCCAATTCGTATCGAAACAGTATAAAACAAAATAGTTACCACACCCGTATCGAAGAGTTAAAGTTAACAAGTAAAAACGTAATTTGTCAAACCAGAGCAAACCATAGGATGAAGAAAGATAAAATATAAAGAAATGAGAGGCTTAAAGATGTAGATAGGAAAATATATGTGTCAGTACTTGTGACAGCGTGTTTATAACATTTAATAACGATCTAATTAAATATAACCGATTTAAGATTAATTTACTACACCCACATTTTTTCTATAACGAATCCATATGTAATGAACTTGATTTTATTTAATATTTATTACAAAGTGATTTAACAGAACCCTCTGATGTCTGATGACCCTATCGCATTATCCTTATAATTGTAATACATATAATATTCATCAACATAAAGAAAAATTTCAATTTAATATATATATATATTATAATATTATACTATATCATATTATAAATATTATAATATAATAAATAATATATAATTATTATATATATATATTAGATAATTAATAATATATATTATATATATATATATACAATATATATATATATTTAATATATATATATATATTATATAAATTTATATATTATCTATTATAATATTATATATTATACTAAATATATAATATATAATATATATATATAATATAATATATAATATTAAATTAATAATATATATATAAATAAATATATATATATAATATAAACTAATATATATAATATATAATATATGATAAATTGGAAAAAAGATTCTGTAATGAAAATTGGTATAATTAATAATGAACAATGAAAAAGACCAAGTCATAGATGGAAACACTTAATGCCATCAGTTTAAAAACTTTATCTAAACAGATATGTTCCAGTTCTCGGTTACAAAAACAAAACATAATTATCAATAGTTCAAATAAAATTTAATATTGGTATTGTCATTTATTACATGTTTTGACGGATCCACACCAATTTGATCCTTTATAATTTATGTTAGTATTATAGTGTGATATATAATATAGTATATATACTATATAAAATAAATAAAATTAGATATATAGATAGGTGATGGATATCTGGAACACCCTCCATGAGTTACCCTCTATATAATTAACCCAATCTGAAAAAAAATCATTGTTTTAGGCTATCTATCTACTGCCTAACATTTACTATCAATACCTTAAATCTAAGGTGCTGAATTATAGATTATAACTGATTTAGAATTCTGCAAATGGTTAAAGACTCCCACTGATTAGGATACCAATAAAAAGCAAATAGTTTCTAACAATTAAATTAAAAATGAATAATAGAAATTCATTTCTATAATAACAATAATTATATTAATAATCAATGATTAAATTATATAGCTACGTCCAAACTTCCATTGTACTATTAAGCTTATTAATTATCAGTACGAATAATATATATTTGTTTGTTGTTTGAACTTTGGAAGGATATAAAATATTCAAAAAACGCTTAAGGGGAGAATACTTCATTAATAGACACTAGCCGAAACTTATACTTTTGAAAGAAAATTCAAAATTATTCACATTTTTTATTATTATTTATCTATAAACTAGATAGCAAAAAATCTACTCCTAACTGAACATCATGGTTGTAATTATATTTTTTCAAAAAATTTTATAATATACTAAATATGTTTAAATTTAGATTTATCAGTAATATATTAATTTAGAGAGAATTAAGGTGATCAAACTATAAGTATTTACAATTCCAGTCATAAATTGCATAATTCCAGTAGTTCATTGATATTGTAGAGATCTCTCCAACACTGAATATTTTTTTTTATTTGTCCCATCCATATAGCTATGAGAGAGATGCTATTTTTTATCCTTAACTCCCATATACTGCAGATCCGTCCCAGATGCATACATGAGTGAGGTCTACACTCTATCGCTCCTCGCCCGCTAACCTAAAAGAAAGTTTCACCTGCAATAAGCTTCATCTTAGTACCAGATTGCCCAAAGAGCGCGAACCAGCCATGTCAGCATGCGGTGTTCTATCCGCGGCATCCGACGATCCGGCCAGCAACAGCGGAACCCGCGCATGTCGAAATACACCCAACAACCGAGGGAGCGGAAACCGGACCCATCAGAGAAAGTCGCCAGAGGTACACGCAGGTAGAACCGAATCTATTGTTTTAAATATCCTTCTGAGCTCCCCTTTAAATGTATTTTCCACTTGCCTGTGTGGCGAGTGAGAGAATTATATATTCTCTTTCCTAGACCCATGAAAGAGATGAGAGAGAGTGCCTACAAGTTGGTGTTTTCCAGCGCGAATTAGCCAATCTCGTGGAATTGTGAGTCGGAGTAGCTCCTATGATAATCACATACATTTATATACAAATTAGTGCAGACCTTGCCTACTAGTCGGTAAGATTGAACCACATCACGCGACCGAGTAATTAATTAATTTTTAAACCAAATTTTTAATAATTTGAAAAGAACGAAATTGTTAGTTCGTTAAGAGAGGTATCCTACAATTTCGTAGAAACTGAGAGAGCTTCTTAAAAGGTATAGCCAGTGTCTACCTTAGTCCGTCGAAGCTCAAGCTGGCTCATATATTATAGAAAATATATAATATAGAAGAAGGGTTATTAATTTTATTTAAAAAAAATATATTAATTTTAATTAGTTACGCTGAAAAATTAAATTGGAAAAAGAAGTACTTAGATCCAATTATTCAAATAGTGCTCAGAAAACCTTAGTTTGGATCCGTGTATCCGGATCCCGGAATCCGGAGCCAGATTCGGGGACCAGGATTCTGGGTATAATATTTGGAAGAAAAATTATTTTTATGAGTTACTTAAAAAATAATTTTTATAATAAAAAGACTGTTATATATATATATATATATATATATATATATATATATATATATAATTGTTAATATATATATATATATATAATATAATAATATATATACATTGGTATGGAGAAAACCCCCATTTTAAACATTTTATCATTTAAAGAAATAAGATGTCCTAAGAAATCCTACTGTTCGGTTATCCCGGTAGAACTAATCCTAGGATTTAGCATTGAGATCAGATACAAACAAGCACGAGAAAAAGGAGACACCACCCTCCGAGAAAGAAACCGAAGCGGAATGTCAGCAAAAATATTTTTTCGGAAAAAAATTTTTTAGGTGAAAAAATATTGTCATAAAGAAGTGAAAATTGGCTTTGAAACAATTTTACAAGAATAGTAGTCAGCAACAACCTTTTAGTTGAGGCCCAGGTCCGGTTACCTCGATACACGAGAGAGTTTTCCCCGGTCTGTTGAATATAAAACCCTACACTATATATTATCCAACTACCCACACAAAATACCTTTTTTTTAGGAAATCGCAAAACATTCATGTGGGCCAGAAGGGCGTGAACTGAACCCCAATTTTCACAACCACGTGTCGACATGTTACCACTTTAGAGATATAGGAGTGCGCGAAATATCGAAATGGGAGTCCGGGAGCCGGGAGATAGCGAAGCGAGGATCATCCAAGTCAGAGCGCGGAAATTAGTGATGTATTTTATTTATTTAAATAAAAAAATATTTTTTAAATAAAGGGTGAAAAAATAATGTTATCTGATAAAAGTTAAAATTTACTGTGTTTTGGAAACATTTTTTCAACTAGTGCATGATATATCTAGCCAATTCCACCTTTTGAAGATTTCCGGTCTATCCTAATTCCTGTATCCTTCTCTTTTTTCTTCGCATCCCCCTTTTCTTTAGTATATTTTCGGAGTCCGAATGTCATGTGGCTATATATTTTTTTGTTTACATTTTGTCGGAAGAACGTGCTATCTCTAGAGCCCCAGATATACCAATTTTTTTTTTTTAACATATAATACATGTCTGCAACATAGTGTTTTCCCACCAAACATATTAGTGTGTTGCTCCATATCCTTAGTTCGGGAGCGAAAAAATCCGGAAGCGTTTTCTCGAAGCAGGCTACTCCAGTTCGCTTCCAGCTCCTAGTCTCGGAGGCCGGCTCATGTCACAAGTCGCGTGCAAATAAACGCTGAGTCAGTAAACTACTACACAATTTCTGTCGGCACACCTATATTATTTTCTCCTTCAGGCTTGCGTACAAAAATTCCTCTCCTCTCCTTCTCCTCTTCCCTCCTCTCCTCTCCTCTCTTCTCCATTTACCTCTACCTACATTTCCTTTTCCGTTTCTTTTCCTTCACTCTTTCCATTCTCCATCCTCTCTCTTTCCCCTTTTCTCTTTGTTCTTCTTTACTTTTTCTTTCTCTTCTTCTTTTTCTTTTTCTACTTTACTCATTCTTTTCTTACTCTCATCCCACTCCTCTCTTTCTTTTCTCCTACAAAGGTTTAAAAAAAAAAGGACAAAAATTGGCGAGAGATTTTTCTTCGTAAACGACGAATTTCTTTTCCACCTTTTCCCAATGTTATGGGAAAAAACGTAAACAATCCTCCTATAGAAAATGGCCCTTTAAAATTACAATCCAATCCATCCAAATAATATAATATATATATTATTTATACTATATAATATATTATATATTATATATATATATATATAATATAATATATATATATATATATATTATAATATATATATATATATATTATATATATATATATATATATATATATATATTATATATATATATATATATATATATATATCATATATATATATATATATATATATATATATATATAATATAATAAATTATAATCTATATATATATATCGATATAATACAGCTTATACATATTATATATTATATATTTACAATAAATCAAGTATATATATATATATATTATATATATAATATAATATATATATATTCTCAAGAAGAAGTTGCCACACATATTACTATATATACTGAAACAAATATTTATATTATCACCAACTTAAAGGTGAGTCAAAAAAATCACTTATATAAATATAGTTGGGGCTTCAGGATCCGGAGCCAGTAGAGACGGTTAATTCGGTGAACCTATAGATCTAGTAGTATATTAAATTTTTTTCAGGAAAATTTTTAATATATTATGAATATAAAAGGTAAATTTGTATATGATTGCCAGAAGGAATATATGTTATAGCTGATAATGTACTAACCAATTTTCAAATAGTTTTGCAGAACCCCTAGTCGGTATTCCGGATTCGTAATATAAGTCCGGATAATAGCCGGATACGTAGCACGGTATAGGCCGGTGATTATATAAGGCCGGATCCGGTATAAGTAAGCCGGTAGTACAGAAGTCAAGAGTCACGGTAATGATATTAGATTTTATTTTTGTAATAAAATAATTAATATAATTTTTTAATAGTGAAAAAATATATATATTGAATTTTGAAGAAATGCTATATTGCAAACAGTTTTGTCAAATAGGCAGAAACCTTAGTTTAGGATCCGGACCTGAGATTCACGGATCGCAGTGAATAGCAGATTGCCGGTTATATTTCGAGAGCCTCGGATATTTTGTATAGTATAAATTTTATCCTAAAAAATTTAAGATGAAAAAATTTGTTGCCAGCAAGACGGGCTAAATATAATTTTTGCGAGATCTGAGCTCGAAGGTTCTAGTCGTCTAGAGGATCCTGGCTCTTTATGTATTTAAGATCCGGCGCAGCATACTGGATGACCCTATCCTAACCTTTGGGCAGTCTTGAGCAACTACCCAACACGAGCACACACACACCACCTTCAACACAACCACACACAACCATAAGTATTATAAATCGAATATTTTATAGCGTAATAGAAAACAATGATTTGTTATATATTGAATAGATATTGTGTTCTCTTGTATTAATATAGTATGCTCAAGAATATAACCTAATTATACGTCATAATTATTTTTTAGGAATTTTTTCAAAAAATATATATTATTATAAGTGTGCATGCACATATAGAAT
Organism: Trachelipus rathkii; assembly: GCA_015478945.1. NCBI lineage: Eukaryota > Metazoa > Arthropoda > Malacostraca > Isopoda > Trachelipodidae > Trachelipus > Trachelipus rathkii. The sequence goes on from JABUQX010128013.1 coordinate 39,767, forward strand.
AAATGAACGATAAAGATAACGTATATATATATAATACTGAACAATTTTCAAATAGTATATTTAGTAACAACTTAGAACAGTAATCCGTGAGATACCTGACGTATAATTTCGATAAATATTAGTCGAGTATATATATTCTGTATAGGTAAACTTCTTTTTTTATCATAAAATAAATTTTTTTAGACGAAAATAATTATATTGTACCACAGATATATTATAATACTCGAGAACAATTTTCAAACAGTTTATGCATGAGTATATATAAATACCTTTAAGTTTGATCCGTATTCGGTGAGTGAAGTCGTGAATATATATATATATAAAGTCGGTAAGTCGATAAGTCGCAGATGGGGAGTTGAGGCCTAGGTATATAGTAAGTTTAGTGAATTTTTATTGACATAAATTAATTATTTATAGATGAAATTTATTGATTAAGAAGACGTGGCTGTAGTAATACTAATCTATATATTACAAAATGAGAGATATTGTGTTAGTATTTCGTCCC
>JABUQX010128014.1:0-12500 GCA_015478945.1 Trachelipus rathkii
ATACCCTAAAGCAAGTAAATCATAAATCAAACCACCATCCCCACACTGCCCACCTTATCTGTGATCTATTGATCCATTGATCTATTGAATCTATTGAAATTCAGTCAAATTTTTTATACTAAATTGTCATGTTTTCATATCACTAAAGCAGTAATCAGTAAATCAAACCAGCCATGCCACACTGCCCACATTATCTGTGATCTATTGATCTATTGATCTATTGATTCAAGTCAAATTTTTTACTAAAATTGTCATGTTTTACATACTCTAAAGCAGTAAATCAATAAATCAGTAAGTCAAACCACCATTCAACCACCCTACTGTCCAGTTGTGAGCTATTGTTCTATTGATCTATTGATTCAAGTCACATTTCGAGTATCATTTTGGATAAACATAGCAATAAAAACAAATTCTTATACACTAATCAACGAATTATATGCTAACGTACCACAGTTTTCACATTTAAAGATAAAATGCATCATCTGAAACTAATGAATATAATAACAACGACAAATACCTGAACACGCCTAAACATGAATAAACTGTTAATGTTAACAAAGTTCCACACTTAACAGCGGTAAAGTAACTAACATAGCATAAAAAGACGTAACCTATTCACACTTTTTCTAACATATCACTGATATTTTTACATTAACATAGTAACATTTAACAAAATTTTATCACAACCGTTTGTAATTATCATACAGATCAATGAGTATACTCTAACGTAACAAAGTTTCTCACATCAATAAAGCAACATAGCATCAACTGAATCTACGATGTATAACATGTACAACTGACAAACCTGAACATACCTTAGTGCACGAATAACAAGTCAACATTAACAAAGTTCCACACTTAACACCAGTAAGTAACTGAACATGGTAGCAAAACGTACCTATTCTTTACTTTTTCAAAGCATAGTCTTCTAACATAAAAATGCTAATTTATATTAACATGGTAATATTTAAAAAATTTATCAAAACCTTGGTTAATTATCCTACTGATCAACGAAATAACTCTAACGTAATAAAGTTTCCACTCAATAAAGCTAATATAGCGTAACATGAAACCTAAAGAAAATAATGTACAAAGACAAACCAAACACAACTTACACACGAATAAACTGGTAAAATTAAACAAAGTTCCACACTAGCACCAGTAAAGTAACTAACACTTCGTATGCAAAACGTAACCAATTCTTACTTTTTCAAATATTCCTAACATATTAACGTTAATCTTACCAATCATGGACACAGTAACATTTAGCAAAAAAAAAACTGTATCATAACCTTGTCCCGATTATCATACTGATCAACGAAAATATATCAAAAGTAAATAAAGTTTCCACATCAATAAGTAACATAGCGTAAACATGAACTAAGAAAATAATGTACAACGACCAAACCTAACAACTACACACGAATAAATGTTAACATTCAGTTTCCGCACTTAACACCAGTAAATAACTAACATTGCATGCAAAACGTAAACCTATTCATACTTTTCGCGCATATCTCTAACGATATTAACAGTAATCTTACATTGACACAGTACATTTAGCAAAAATGTATCGTTCGTAAACTTGTCCGATTATAATACAGACCTACGACTATAATCTAATGTACGAAGTTTTTCTTACATTATGCATAGTAATATTTAACAAAAATTTATCATAACCTTACCCTTTGTGTCATAATCCCAGCAAATAGTTGCAAACATTACAAAGTTTTATCCAAACATAACATACAAATAACAAAGTTTTATCCAAACATAACAAAAATAAGTTTCTTTGAATAAAATATCATGGGAAAGTGTAATAGTTTTACCGAATTTAAAAGCAGTAATCAGTAAATCAGTAAATCCAAACATCCTCCCCAGTACCCTCCCCATACTGTCCATCGGACCCTTTTGATCTTCCGATCTAATGATTCAGGTCACATATCGAGTACCATTTCGGTAAACATAGTACAAAAATAAAGTTCTTTATATACTAAGCCAACGAAATATGCTAACGTAACATTGTTTTTCACATTAATAAGGCTAATATAGCATTACCAGAACAAAGAATATAAACATACAACGAAAACCTAACACAACTTACGGGCACGAATAACTACTAACATTAACAAAGTTCCCATCTTAAAGAAGGTAAAGTAGCTAACATTGGCACGGCGTAACCAAAACGTAACTATTCAACTTTTTTTCAAGCATATCTCTAACATAATCATTGGTTATTGTTAATTTTACATCAACACTATTGATTTACTTCGCATTTCGAGTATCATTTCGGATAAAGCTAGCCCAAAAATGTAGTTCTTTTATATACTTGACTAGAGAATATAATGCTAAGCATAACAATGGTTTCACATTAATAAAGTAACATAACATAACATTATTTTTTTAAAACTAAGGATATAATGTACAATGACAAACCTTACACACCTTAACGTACGAATAAACTACTAAACATTAACAAACTTCCGCGCTAAAACAGTAAAAGTACCTAACAAGCTTCGTACAAAACGTAACTATTCCCACTTTTTTCAAGCATATCTCTAACATATCAATGTTAATTTACATTAACAATCGTAATATTTAACAAAAATTTAGCATAACCCTGTCTAATCATCATAATACAACGAATATATTGCTAACGTTCCGAATGTTTTACATCAACTTCGTATATTTAACAAAAATTCATCAATAACCTCGTCTAAATATAATAATCCCCAACGAATAATTGGAAACATAACAAAATTTTTAACCAACCATACATAAAATTACAAAATTTTATCCTGACAAAAACATAAAAATCAGTTCTTTGAATAAAATATCCAGTAAAGCTTAATAGTTTACTGATTTTAAATCGGTAAATCAGTAAATCAGTAAAGCACACCACCATCCCAGCAGTCCCCTACCCACTTATTCGCCTATGATGATTTATAACTATTGATCCAATCCATATGAATTTTTTTTATGTTCTGATAATAAAAATAAGTTCCTTTAATATACTGAACCTACGAATAAATATGATTACGCGCAAGTTTTAAGCATCAATAAACTAACTATAACTGAACTAAAGAATATAATGTACAAACTGCAAACCTAACATACCTCGCTATGAATAATATGAATAACATCCTGAAAATTCCCTACATTCAAATGTAAAGTAGCTAACAGGTTATACAATACTCGACAAGTTCCCACTTATCCCACATATCAGCAACAGTTAAAGACGTATTATCTAACAAAATCCCTTAAAAAAGTGACCAATCTATCAAAGATACCTGCATCTTGATCTATGAAATTGACCACTTCTTCAATCAAAGTGGTCACTCGTCTCGAGTATTAACATCATTTGAACTATAATAAGCCGGTAGACCATTAGCAAAATTCCTCGGGCGAAACCTAACATTACTCAACAAAATCTTAAACTATAGGCTCACGTTTTCTAACACATCATCGTCAGTTAACATAGTAATAATATCTTACAAAACTCATCAATTCTCTAACAAATCAGTGTTAATTTCACACAGTCATAGTAATATTTAACATAACGTACCTAACTTACGAATAAACAGCGTTCATTACCAAGAGTATCTAAAGCAACACATCACCCCCCGAGAGAAAACCCAATGGGGATGAGACCCCTGAAGGGTGGAATCCTGAAAGGGGGGATCACCCCCCGAAAGGTGTAAGCGGGCATTACCCTCCGATTGAGGGGTAGGCCTCAGCCCTTCGAGCTGAGGTCCTAAACCCGCTTACACCCTTTCGGGGTGATCCCCCCCTCAAGGATTCAACACCCTTTCAAGGGGCTCATCCATTGGGTTTTCTCTCGGGAGGTGATGTGTTGCTTTAGATACTCTTGGTTAATGAACGCTTTTTATTCGTAAGTTAGGTACGTTATGTTAAATATTACTATGACTGTGTGAAATTAACACTGATTTGTTAGAGAATTGATGAGTTTTGTAAGATATTACTATGTTAACTGACGATGATGTGTTAGAAACGTGAGCCTAGGTTAAGATTTTTGTTGAGTAATGTTAGGTCTGCACAGAAAATTTTGCTAATGTCTACGCTTTTTTCATAGTTCACAATGATGTTATACTCGAGACGAGTGACACTTTGATGAGATAATGTCAAAATTCATAGTTCAAGATGCAGGTATCTTTGATAGATTGGTCACTTTTTTAAGGGATTTTGTTAGATAATACGTCTTTACCTGTTGCTGATATGTGGGAAAAGTGGGAACATGTCGGGTATTGTATAACCTGTTAGCTACTTTACATTTGATATGTAGGGAATTTTCAGGATGTTAGCGGATTATTCAAACGTGAGGTATGTTAGGTTTGCATTTGTACTTTATTCTTAGTTCAAGGTTATGATATGTTAGCGTTTATTGATGCTAAAACTTTGCTGCGTAATCATATATTCGTAGGTCAGTATATAAAGAACTTATTTTTATGTTATGTTTATCCAAAATGATACTCGAAATATGACTTGGATCAATAGTTCAATAGATCATAGGCGAATAAGTGGGTAGGGGACTGCTGGGATGGATGGTTTGATTTACTGATTTACTGATTTACCGATTTAAAATCAGTAAACTATAGCGCTTTACTGTGATATTTTATTCAAAGAACTTATTTTTATATTGTCAGATAAAATTTTGTAATTTTTTATGTTATTTGGTTAAATCTGTTCTCTTTGCAATTATTCGTTGGGGATTATGATATTTAGACGAGGTTATGATGAATTTTGTTAAAATATTACGAAGTTGATGTAAAATTCGGTACGTTAGCATATATTCGTTGTATAAAGAAATTAGAAAGGTTTATGCTAAATTTTTGTTAATATTACGATGTTAATGTAAAATTACATTGATATGTTAGAGTATGCCTTGAAAAAAAGTGGAATAGTTACGTTTTTGTACGAAGGTTAGGTACTTTACTGTTGTTAAGCGCGGAAGTTTGTTAATGTTAGTAGTTTATTCGTGCGTATGGTGTGTTAGGTTTGTCATTGTACATTATATTCTTAGTTCTGTTAGTTATGTTAGCTTTTTAATGTAAAACTTTGTTACGTTTAGCATTATTTGTTGGTTAGTATATAAAAAACTTATTTTTTGTGTTTATGTTTTAGTCGAAATGATACTCGAAATATGACATGAATCAATAAATCAAAAGGTCATGGTGGGAGATTTGGAGGGGTTGATGGTTTGATTTACTGTTTTACTGCTTTAAAATCTGTAACTATTCATTTACATGATTATTTTTATTCAAAGAACTTATTTTTATGTTATGTTCACAGTTATTCGTTGGTCTGTATGATAGTTAGACATGTTTATGATAAATTTTTGTTAAATATTTCTGTGTAATGTAAAATTAACGTTTAATATGTTTAGAGATATGTTTGGAAAAAGTATGAATAGGTTACGTTTTGTATGCATGCCTTCTTTACCTTACTGGTTTTAAGTGTGGAACTTGTTAATGTTAACTGTTTATTTATGCGTAAGTTGTGTTAAGTTTGGCGTTGTTTGACATTATTTTCTTAGTTCATATGATGCTATGTTAGCTTTATTAATAAATGTAAAAACATTGTTATGTTAGCATATATTCGCTAGTTAGTATATAAAGAACTCATTTTTGGACTATGTTTATCCGAAATGATACTCGAAATGCGACGTAAATCATAGTGTTAATGTAAAAATTAACAATGATATGTTTAGAGATATGCTTTGAAAGAAAGTTGTGAATAGTTACGTGGTTGTACGTTGTGCTAGTACTTTAGTGTTGTTTTAAGTATGGAATCTTGTTTAATGTAGTAGTTTATTCGTTCGTAAGTTGTTTTAGGTTTGTCATTATGCAATTATATTCTTAGTTCTTGGTAATGCTATGTTAGCTTTAATTAATGTGAAAAAAAAAAACCCCCCAATTGTTTTTTTTTTAAGTTTATTAGTATATTCGTTGGTTAGTATAATAAAGAACTATTTTTTGTACTATGTTTATACGAAATGGTACTCGATATGTGACACTGAATCACATTAGATCGGAAAGATCAAAAGGTTCATGGACAGGATGGGGAGGGGATGGTGTGGTTGATTTATCTGACTTTTTACTGCTTTTAAATTCGGTAAACTATTTATACTTTACCATGATATTTTTATTCAAGAACTTATTTTTAATGTTATGTTTGGATAAACTTTTTTATTTTTATGTTATGTTTTGGATAAAACTTTGTTATGTTTTGTCAATCATTTGCTGGGATTATGATATTTAGGTAAAGGTTTATGATAAATTTTTGTTACACATTACTATGATATGTAAAGAAAACTTGTTACGCTTAAGCAATATAGTCGTAGGTCTGTCTGATATCGGACAAGGTTATGATCCCATTTAAATTTTTTTTTTGCTAAATGTTTACTGTGTCTTTGTAAGATTAACTTAATATGTTAGAGTTATGCGCGAAAGTATGGAATAGGTTATTTTTGCCATGCAATGTTAGTTCTTTAACTGGTGTTAAGCTGCGGAACTTTTGTTAATGTTCAGTTTATTCGTTGTGTAAGTTGTGTTAGGTTGTCGTTGTACATTATAATTTTCTTAGTTTCATGTTACGCTATGTTAGTTTATTGCCTGTGGAAACTTTATTACGCTTAGAGTAATATTCGATTGATCAGTATGATAATCAGACAAGGTTATGATACAATTTTTTTTTTTGCTAAATGTTAACTGTGTCAGTGTACATATATAAATGTGTATGTTTAGAGATATGTTTGAAAAAGTAAGAAATTGGTTACGTTTTGTATGCAATGTTAGTTTACTTTACTGGTGCTAAAGTGTGGAACTTTGTTAATGTAACAGTTTAATTTCGTGTGTAAGGCTGTGTTAGGTTTGTCCTTTGTACATTATTTTCCTTAGTTCATGTTACGCTATGTTAGTTTAATTGATGTGGAAACTTTAATTACGTTAGAGTATATTCGTTGATTCGTATGATAATTAACCTAATGCTTGTGGATAATATTCTTAAGTTAAATATTACCATGTTCATATAAATTTAACATTGTTATGTTAAAGAATGCTTGAAAAAAGTAAGAAAAGGTTACGTTTTTGCATACCATGTTAGTTACTTTCAGCTGGTGTTAAGTGTGGAACTTTGTTAATGTTTGACTGCTTATTCGTGCATTAAAGGTATGTCGGTTTGGTCGTTGTAACAATTATACGAGTTCAGTGATGCTATGTTTTGCTTTATGATGTGAAAACTTTGTAGTAATGTATTCTCATTGATCTGTATGATAATTACAAACAAGGTTGTGATGAAAATTTTGTTAATGTTACTATGTTAATGTAAAATATCAGTGAATATGTTAGAAAAGGTGTGAATAGGTTACGTCTTTTTATGCTATGTTAGTTCTTTCTGGCTGTTAAGTGTGGAACTTTGTTAACATTAACAGTTTATTCAGTTCATGTTTAAGGCGTGTCAGGTATGTCGTTGTGTATTATATTCTTAGTTTAGAAGATGCTATGTTATCTTTATTAATGTGAAAACTTGGTTACGTTAGCATATTCGTTGATTAGTGTATAAAGAAATTTGTTTTAATTTATGTTTATCAAAATGATACTTCGAAAATGTGCTTGAATCAATAGATCATAGATCAATAACTCACAACTGGACGTAAGGGTTGGTTTGAATGTGTGGTTTGACTACTGATTTACTGCTTTAAGAGTTGTAAACTCTGACAATATGTAGTAAAAAATTTGACTTGAATTAATAGATCAATAGTCATAGATCAATAGATCACAGATAAGGTGGGAAGCGTGGCGGGCTCTTTGATTTACTGATTTACTGCTTTAGTGGTTCATAAAAAATGACAAAGTTTAGTAAAAAAAATTTGACTTGAATCTAAATAGATCATAGATCAATAGATCAATAGATCACAGATAAGGTGGCAGTGTGGCATGGCTGGTTTGATTTACTGATTTACTGCTTTAGGGTATGTAAAACATGACAATTTTAGTAAAAAATTTGACTTGAATCAATAGATCAATAGATCAATAGATCATGGAAGGGCTGAGGAGGGCTGTTTGAATTACTGATTTATTGATTTACTGCTTTAGGGTATGTAAAAACATAAATTTGTAAGTTATAAACATAAAAAGAATAAGAAATTTTATTTATTTTATTTATTTATTTTTTATTTTTTTTCTTGATGGTTCTGAAACCATCATTTTCGAAATCTACAGACTCGCTAGCCTATATAAGGACACCAACATTGTTGTTATATGAATGTTTATTAGCTCAGCACCGCACCGGATCCGCCTGTTTCGTGCCGGATCGCGGATGCGCCGACCCAGGGGCTTGCTGACACAACTCGCATCGCCATGAGGGTGGTCTCAAATACCCATAGTCGAGATCTACATCCTTATAAACCTATATTTTAACACCAATATTGTATTATTATACAAATATTTACTATCCCAGCACCGCACCGGAGCCAGCACCGATGCCATTGTCAACTCAAACTCTATAGATTCAGACTCCTTTCTCCTTCTTCTATACACTATCCAAATTTCAGCCTTCTATGATCAATTTAATTTTTAGAGGGGTGGGGTCCCCCCTTCGGGGGCCCCCAGAGGTACGTAATCTCGGCTACGACGAGATTATGTCACCATCTAACCCCCCTCCAAATTTTAACCCAAGACGATAACTAACCTCTATAGATATATATTGGACTCAGAGGCTGAGCCGGAGCCGGAGCCGGAGCCTGAGCCAGAGTACGTAAAAAACGATTCCTTACAGGAATCGTTTTCGACTCAGATTCGATTCCCTTCGGGAATCGAATCTTCGTATCCAAATTTCAACCTTCTACGAACAATTTAATTTTTTAAGGGGGGCAGCGTCCCCCCTTACGGGGGGACGCAGGGGTACGTAATCTCGTCTCCGACGAGAATACGTCATCATATAGCTCACATCCAAATTTTAGCCCGATACGTTAAGCCTAACATGGTTTTCAGGACGAATTTGACCTTGGCGCTAAGGGGGCAGCACCCCCTTAGGGGTGACCTACGGTCACCAAAACTCGCCTGTGACTCACCTGTTCTAACTCACTTTTAAGCCTAATCTTCGCTCGCCTGGAACCCGCAACAAGGGCGTAAGCGCAATATTCGCGTCGACCCTCGGGGGGAGGTACCCCCTATATACATCCTAGAGACTTGAAATTTACCCTGTTTCGAGCTTAACCCATACATAGATTATATTCCAAGTTTCAGGTCGATACCTCTATTCCTTCATATCGAAAAGGGTGTCAGCGCTCAGATGGCTAGAATACTACTTTCGAGCTTTTGAATCATGTCCGTTACCACTGAAATTCATTGTTGGTATCATATAGTAGCAATATATTAAAAAAAAAAAAATAATTCAAAATTGACCATTGGCTAAAACAGAAAAGGGCCTATAATAATATGATATATATATATTATATATATATAATATATATTATATATATATATATATATATTATATATATATATATATATATATCCATATATATATATATATATATTATATATATATAGATATATATATATATATATTATATATATATATATATATATATATTATATAATATATATATATATATATTATATAATATATATATATATATATAATATATATATATATATATATATATATATATATATATATATGCGCACACAAGTGTCACCACCACTCACAGGCAGAGCCCTATTCAGAATGAATGTACTGTCAATATATATATATATAATATACTATAATATATATATATATATAATATATATATTATATTTATATATATATAGTATAAATATAATATATATTATAATCTAATATATTATATATATATATATATATCTATATAGGAACTTCTCCTTTAAAGGGTAGTTAACCGTATATATATCGAACGAACAATGTAATCGATTTTTTTTTTCGATTATTTCAAGGCACTAAAAAAAAAGGGTTGCCAAATAACAGCTTTTCTCTTTTTTTTTTTAAACAAAGGAATACCCCAAGATTAAATAGCAAAGATAGAAAAGATCAGGGTCTTCTTTCGGCCTACCGGGGGACGACGGGGGGCGACTTCGTCCCCCTCTGTCCCTCGTCGGTTCGAGCCCTTAAAAATAATAAAAAAAAAATTAAAAAAATTAACATTAAAAATTAACACTGATAAAATAAAAGCAACATGGTGGCAACTATTCGCTCGTTTCTGATTGGAGTTTTAAGCTACACGTAACACTGCAGGGCTGCACGAGTAGGGATTATGCGATTTGCGATATCGTGAATTTTTATGTAACTTCCTTTTAAAGGGTAAGTGCCTATATATATATATATATATATATATATATATATATATAATAATAATATATATATATATATATAAATATATATATATTATATTATATATATATATATATATTATATATTAATATATATATATATAATAATAAATATAATGTATATATATAATATATATATATATTATATATATATATATATTATATATATAATATATATATATATATATATATATATATATATATATATATATATGTGTGTGTGTGTGTGCGTGTGTGTGTGTGTGTGTGATTTAATAAATGTTTAAGAAGCTGTCATACAAAAGTTACAAGTCGTCGTCCAAATTATTTGACTAGTTTAGGTAACTTAAAATTCTTAACTTTTAATAGTTTTTCTAAATCCACGGATTTAAAGCTTCATTTTTTAAAGTTTTTTATTATATGGTTCGTTAGAATTAGATAAGATGAATGAAACTGTTCTAATCAGGAGATGATTCTTCCTGGTTTCACTTTTATGCATTCCCTCAACTTCCCAGAAGAATATCCATCTAAGTTGTATTATCCAGATTATCTATTTGTACCAGTTTGGCCAGATATCCTAAAATACTCCTATTTGGAAGTCATTTCAATGCTGCGGATGGTGCATACAGTTTTGCAATTTGTAGTTGCAGCTCTATTATGTCATTACGTATTTAGTAATAATAAAATTGGAATCCAAAATGTTATTGAGACAAAAGTTCCCTGCAACCCCGATAAAGCAGAGTAGGAAACTAAAAAAACAAAATAAATGTAAATAGTTTGATAATTTTAAAAAATAACAAATTTTTTTGTATGCAGTTTAAATAAATTATTGAAGTGAAGATTTTTTAAAATCCTTTCTTTATATTAACTTATCTATGTATTACTAATATACATTAAAAAACCTAAAAATTTTCTATATAACTTCCATTAAAACCCTTAAAGCAAAAGTATTGAATTTTTAATTTGTAAGAAAATACATTAAAATTTAAAATGATTTTTTCAGCTTGGTACACATATATATTTTACTAATGTTTTCGTATTTTTGCCTTTTCACAAAAACTGCTAATTTTAATAAAGCTTTCTTTCAACTTTCAATATATTAAGTTGCGCAAATTACAATATTTTAGTGAATGAGATCGAGATAATTTCAGAAATTTATCCAAAGTTCAAAGTAATATACAATTAGAGTCTACTTAGAGCTTCATTTAGTGTGTAGGTTTGTAGTAGTGTGTAGCTTCATCGTGTAGGTTTGGTTGCCCCAAATTTAAAATGATTTAAATGAATTGATCAAACTCAATTCGAGTAGCGTGGAAGAGCTTATAAGGAAAGCAAGTTTATATATACTTCTACCTTCTTATTTTTCTACGTTTTAGACACGACTTATGGGCAAAGCTCTATTCAAGGGGGAACCAGATAGAAAGATAATCAAACATTTATCCAAGGTCAACATAAATCTGGAGGGTGCAGACGCAAGTTTTAAGATGGAGGAAGTTAAATTTAAACTAAAGCAGAGGAAAGACTTCCTCGGTATAGATGTGGCTGAAAAAGGACGTGACATCACAGCCACCAAGCCTAGAGCTTTAGAATTCTACGAAATATTCATATGTAAGAAGCCCTTGATGTATAAAGGCATCGAATAGGTGGTAGAACACAAAATGTCAACACCCTCAAGCATCTACCGTTATAGTACCTAGAGAAAAAGAGTTTAAGATCTAACCTCACATCGCAGAGATAAATGGTCGAGTGTGTTAGGCTACAAGAAATAGTTGGATGAAGCTCGAACCACTCCCCATCTCCTTCAGGTTCATACAATGGTTTATTTTTTATGTCAAGGCCTAAAACGTTTGCAATCAACAGGTGTGCAAATAGAGTCATTGAAAGAGTTAAGAAATGGGGAGGTGTGTTTGAGAGAGAGAGATTACTAAAAGTTGTAGATTCTAAAGAGTCCAAGTTCACTAGGTTGAGACTACCCTGCTGTAGATACAACCCGAATTAGTCGGAATTGAATCTAAAGTTGGAAGACGAAAAGAATCTCTATATAAAAAAAATATGCAAATTTGAAATGAATGGAAGAACAAAGTGATGATTCATCAGCATAAAATGAACAGAGTTAAAATGGAGACTGAGAAGTCGTTAAAGAAATGTTGGAAT
>JABUQX010128015.1:7500-10000 GCA_015478945.1 Trachelipus rathkii
CACTCTTTCCCGCTTGAGCGGGGTAGTGGTACGTACAGCCTCTCCCACTCACACCTCCCCTCATCTCGCACTCACCCACCTCCTCCACCCCACTCTATCCCTCGCCAACACCCTACCCTCTTCCTCCCTCATCCCTCCCTCCTCCAGCATCTCCTTTATTCCATCCATCCACCTCCTTTTTGGTCTCCCCCTTCCTCTCCTTCCTATCCCCTCCGCCTCCCAAACTCTCCTAACCACTCTCTGTTCCTCCATTCTCACTAGATGCCCATACCATCTTAGCATTCCCTTCTCCGCTCTTCCCACCAACCCATTCCTCCAATCACATCTCTCCCTCACCACCCTATTCCTAATCCTCTCCCTTCTGCTAACCCCACAAACCGCTCTCAACCCCTTCATCTCAAATACTTCCAACTTCTTCCTGGACCTGGCATTCAGCCCCCACGTTTCACACCCATACAACACCGCTGGTACACAAATTTTTTCAAACATACTTATCTTAACTTTCTGTGATAAACCCCCCCTTTCCATAATTCTCTCAGACTATCAAAGCTCTCATTCCTTCTCCTACTCTATGTTCTATCTCCTCCTTCATCCCTCCCCCTTACCCAAATCCATCCCTAAATATCTAAAAATCTTTACTTCTTCCAATACTACACCCCCTACTCTAACCCCTCCCCCTCCTCTCTTTCCTCCTCCTCAAACACTAACACTTTACTCTTACCTGGGTTTATTTTAAGCCCCTTTTGTCCACACATTCTCTCAAACTCCCTCACCAAATACCTCAGCCCTTCCGCGTTCTTCGCCACTAGGGCAGTATCGTCCGCAAACAGTATCATGTTCACTTCCCTTCTATCATTCCCATTCATCAATTCCACCCCCTCCCCTCCCTCACCATTCCTCTGCAAACACTCTCCATAAACAAATTGAATAGCCACGGTGACATTACACACCCCTGCCTCAATCCTCTTACCACCCCAAACATCTCACTCTCCCCTCCTAACACTCTCACACACATTCTACTATTCCTATAAAAGGCCCTAATGCCTTTACCTAATTTACCCCCCACTCCATATTCCTCCAACACCCTCCACAATTCACCCCTCTCTATCATATGCTTTCTCTAAATCTAAAAAACACCCATACACTTTCCCTTTCCTCTCTATACTTTTCTCCACAAGCATCTTTAGTGTAAACACTTGGTCCACACACCCTCTTCCCTCCCTAAATCCTCCTTGTTCTTCCCCATTCTCCCCTCCGTTAAACCTCTCACTCTCTCAATCAGTATTCTCCCATACACTTTCCCTACCACACTTAAAAGACATATACCTCTATAATTCCCACATTCCATCCTATCCCCTTTCCCCTTATACAGGGGAACCAAACAACCATCCTCCCAATCCTGTGGTACCTCACCTCCTCCAACATATATTATATAACCTATACAACCATTCCTCCACCCCTATACCTCCCTTTTGCAACATTTCCATTCTCACACACACACACACACACACACACACACACACACACGTTACCCCCGCCCCCCTTTTCTCTCATCCCCTCCACCCTCCCCCCCTTTGTTTGTTGTCATGACTACATCATCATTGCCCCTACCCCCCTTTTGTTCTTTCTCTCTCTCGCACACACACACACACACACACACACACTTACGTTTCCGCGCGCGCCCGTTTTTCGCCCCGCCGCCACTGCCCCGCAGCCTTCGCACCGTGACCCGCTTTCCGCCCTCCGCCACCGCCACCGCCGCCGCCACCCCCGGTTTCGCGGGTTGGTATACTCGTTTCGTCTTTCGTTCGCATTGTCATTGAGGAGATAGGGGTTTTACTACTCCTTACTCCCCCCCTCTCTTAGTTCCCCCCATCTTGTGATATATATAAAATTGGACGGGATGGAATCGAATCCCGTCCTTTCGGCTGCTCCAGCACGGTGATCGGCAGGTAAGTCTAGGACTTAACTGACCGTGCTAAGCGGCCAGACCTTATTTGAAATCATGTTTATATAGAAATTTGAGTTCAAAATGTGTATTAAAAATACGAAATAAATGAATAAAAATTTTCATTCCCATGCATGCTTTGTGAGCTTCAAGGTGAATTAGTCTAATGAGGTTTGTGGTCAAAAGGGCTTAAATCGGAGAAAAGTTAATCCCTTTTAGTTCACGGTTAATTACCTTTCGTCCGATATTCTGACCGATAAGATTACGCCCTGGGCTATAAAAGAAAGATGCAGTTTCCTTGACAAATTAAACTCTACATTTATATTATATGTATATATATATATAAAATATATATATATATATATATATATATATATAATAATATATATATATATATATATATATATATATATATATATATATATATATATATATATATTAGGCCATATTTATAGGAGTAAAAGTATCGGTATCGGTATCGGGTATCGGCAAAAATTTTGGTATCGGTATCGGCATTGAAAAAATTGTGAGTATAATAATAATAATAATAAT
>JABUQX010128015.1:15000-19762 GCA_015478945.1 Trachelipus rathkii
TTCTTACGGCCTTGCTTCTTCTTCAGAGCCCTCTTCGTCTTAGGTTTTTTCCTATTTGTGGTGGTCCGGTGTTCCTTTTACTTTAAGCCCGCCTGCCCTGTCATTTTAACGTCTTATAATTTGCGTTTTAACGTCAATCGAGCATCTGTGGAAACCTCGGAATCGCCTTTTTAATGAAGCACCGAGGATATGGCTCTGTCGCTATATCTTGCTCGTGTGCGCATGTTCTTTAGCTTTTTTTACCTAGATATTCACCCTTTTAAATAGGGGATGCGCTTCGCAGTAATTGTGAAAAATCCTCGCACGCAGTTCTTCTGATATTCATCCATGAATAACTCTTTCCATATTATTCTTATGTTGAGCTATCTTTCCTATACTAATATTTTACATCTGCAAGAGTATCAATGAAGAAAAAATGCAATTGTTAATGTCCCTTATATTCCTTGCAGAGTCATCTATTTCTGAATGAATTCCAGTAGCATATAGATGAGATTTTCAATTCTGGTTAAAAAATGTTCCATCATTTTATAGCTGATGAGGTCGTTTCTTTCTAATGTGGACTTTACACATCAATGTGCCACTTGTAAATGGATATGGCCGACCTTCCACGTCCTTTATATGCACTCTTATAGATCCGATCGATGACCTGTTCAGTGAGAGATAGTGGACATTTGGGAATGTTATTACCTTACTCTCTTCAGGAAAATAAACTACCCTTAACAGAGGAGCTGTAGTATCGCCCACATATTGGTGCTCGACTATATCGTGTAAACATTGCTTTCAGGATGTTTGAGCTCTCTGAGGTAATAGAAGTATAATGTACACCTGTCTTTTGCTCGTCGTAATTCTTTCTGGTTTATATGGTACGTTTTCCACTGTCTTCATGAACCTCTTTTCAGCTAGTAGGTTACATCAGGGTATATATAACAACCTTTTATTCGTTCATGGAAGTGTTTTCCGCTGCCATGACGATCTCCTGAGGAAAAACAGCGTCAACTATTTAAGGTTAATGGCCGGCGTTGATCTAAGTAATTAATTAATTCATCATCAGAGGGGATGATAATCTGTATTGCTAAATTTAAGATTCTACAAACATATTACTAGTCAGCTAAAGCGTATTAATAACTGCATTTGCAGGAACTGACTTAAAATAGGGATGTTCTCATTACAATTCTATTCATAAAAGTAATTCTCTGTTCCCATAGTGAGGCGGTTTAAAGCGGCCTAGTGTTCCTCACAGTCCAATATAAGTTTCACACAATTCTACACTTCTGTAAACTTCATCCGTAATGATTAATGCGGGACATTTTCCACATTGTATTTAATATCACTTCACCACAAGCCCGACTTTCAATATAACGTCTCTTTCAATGTCATAGGGTTCAGTAACTCTGTCGTGAAGTCTGAGAGCTTATTATCAGGATGTAGATTCATCGAAGCGATGAGGCAAAGAGTTAAATAGAAGTGGATTGTTACTCGCCATGGTTCAAATGATTGCTTATGATTCTTATTTTCAATTGTTTTATATTTACGAGTTAACTGTCAGGATATCTAACCCTCTTTAACAGTAACTGTTTTCGCCCCTTTCATTTCGAAACTAATATCTTGTTCAATTTTATCCACTTACTTTCAGGATTGAAGCGTATTTTTTTGTATTTCCTGTTTATAAAAACCTTTTATCTTTTCACCGTATAAATCTCCAAATAATATTCATTTTAAGCCTCATAGGGGAAAGTCTCGAATATGTGTGAACTTGAAAACTCTTGGTAGACCACCCTGATCGTAGCTTTTCATAAAACCTTTCGCATGTCTGGAGACTCGACTAATCGTAAGCACAACTGAATTATCCTTTATTTTCCTGACTCTTCGTTGTGAATGATCCACCATCGTAGGCTTTATTTTCGACATTTCTAGAGGGGGTAGATTTTATAAGTTCTATGGAACGATTATTATAAGAAATGAAGCAAGGTTCTTGTAGTATGTCAATATACTTAAAAGTGGTTCATGGCGGGTAAAGTACGGTGGATTTTCTGCCTTGATAGTACGCTGTACATCGTTCAATCTATAAGTGCTTATATTACACTGAGAATGGTTTGTAATCCCATGTCGGAGTGCTCTTAACTTTTATTCTTAAATTCAAGACCTAGAAACTCACCTGCCCTTGTCAGCTCACAGCATTACTTGATCGCCTGTCACCCTCATATAATTTTTCTCTCAATGCGTCAGAAATACAGCTACTGACTTTTATCTTTTAAAGGTTATTTAACCCATAATATCTACGAATACCACATCAATGGTAAAAAGTAATGTATTCGATAATCATTCGTTGTTACGAAGCTGTAATTTAACCATCATCGATAAATCCAGCTTTTCTGCACACGCTATCGAGACATGGGGGCTAAGGTCTTTCGGGTAGGAAATTTTCTGCGAACAGGTTTATAGGTAGAGTGAAAAGCTCCTAACCTTCTAGATATGCTTAATCACTCTTTCCGGCCAAATGTCGGAACCTGCGAGCAAAAAACTGTGGATCCACCATAGCCTTATTAGGCTCCTTCACATACGTAATAAATATTAATCACACACCACCTCACTTAGCTCACATGGTGGTTACTGCATGAGTAAAAATTTTTATATATAATATTTATATATATATAATATATTATATATATACTATAATATTATATATATATATATATATATATATTATATATTATATATTCTTATATACTATATACTATATATATATATTATATAATATATATAATGGTAAAGGAACATATAAAATCATAGTGATTTATATGATGAAATTTATTTATTCATTCCAAGTGAGGAATTAGAACATGAAACAAATTAAATCATATATATACTATATAATAATATATTATATATATATATAATATTATATATATAATATATTATATATATTATATATATATATATATAATATTATATATAATATATACTTATAATATATATATATATCATATAATTGAATTAATAAATATTAAATAAACCACAGCGTGACTATGAATTAATCCATTTAAGACTGGCGTACGGCTTTTTTCTTTTCTCTTTAACCACCCGTCTCCTTGAATTTAGCTGAAGCGATAGGACATTGCTGAAGGACTAGAATTCGGGGCCTTGCGATTTGTAGGAATCTCATCAAAGTCTGCCTAATCTGCGCGTGTTCAAGATTAAAGAGCGGGGAAAATTTATAGTCTGAAGCTCTTGCTTGATTGTAGGCCATCCTGTTACAGCGCTCTTCTTCCAATCGCGTGAGAGATCAGCTATTAAATCCACAATGTTTGACCCTTTAACTATCTCATCATCAATAATGATTTGACCTAACTCATTCCAAGCTATTTGTTCTTTTAAAATATTATAGAGAGTTAGACCTGATCTGCGAGCCCTGGCTGGCAAGCTCTCCTCTAGGATATTTCTTAAGCTGTCTTCGATCTTCATCTCAGGTTTTACTTCTTGTGGCAAAATTGTTTCCTGTACGTCAGACTTATTTAGTGGTCCCTTTAGATGCAAATCCTTGAGAAATTAATAATATTTGCATTGCATCTTGGTATACCGGATACGCTTCTCATGGATAGTTTAATAGTCTGAATTTAAATTCCGATACAACTCGTTGCTCGTAATTGTTATCTGCTTCAACATTTAGGGTCGATAGCTGTAAGGCAGCAGTGGTGCTGAATTTTGCGCAGCACTCAAGTTGTTTGCAATGTTCATTAGAGAGAAAATGATGCTGGATGACATTTGGGGGTGGAAAATTGAGTGAGGAGTACAACCTCCGTAAGGCCTGTGGTTGTGTAGGTGGAGTGTGGGCTTCTGCAACCGATGAAGTTAGTATTACAATTTAATTTTCTCATACTCGTTAAACGGTAATACAGCGACCTTCTTCATTATGAAGATACACTTGGTAATCAGAGGAGCAATAACTGAGAAAAGTAGAGGCAGGATATATCACACCCCTTCTGCAACACTTCTTTTTAATTTTTTCAGATGTTTATGTTACGGGGAGAGTTTTTTAATGGGTGTTTTGTCCGCCAGCTTTACCTTTCCTTGAGGCTGTTTTAAAAGGAACTTCCCCTTTTAAGATTTAAGCGAGTTTCACATTACCTGGATGAACTTCTCATATACAGATTATTTTGCGCTTTTCAGCCGGTTTCAGCTTTTTAAATCTTTTTATAAGAGGATAAATTTTTACACTAAACTATCATTATTCAAGGAATGTAACAGTTTCTATCTCATGCGGTAGAATGTTAGTGCGGAGCAGGACTCTATGCGTGTTCCTAGGATGAGTTACACAGCAGTATCCCGTAGGGTCCGAAGTACCTTCTTTATATATTTCAAAAATCTTTTCTTGCTTGACGGGACATTTGAACTAGAAATTGACTCCTGATCCATATTCTTCTTTGAACAAACAGGATCAGCTATGAGTGTTTTATAGAAAACGTCTCAATATGCCTGCCTTTGATGAAATGGTTCTGTTGTAATGAAAATCAGATATATATAAATGATGGGATCCCCGTAACGTCTCAGCTAATTCTTGTTTAACTTGTGCAGCATGGTGTCCAGAACTATAAATTTCATGACTTGGTACATTTTCAATGATTTAATATCGTTCACTTCATGGAATTTACTCATATTATTATATTCTTTCTTCTCCTGGATACACTATTAGAACAGATTTTCAGGGTGTGCAAAATTAATCCTTTTTATTGTTTAACAGCAGAAGTTTTCAGGCGCTTGGGAC
>JABUQX010128017.1:0-33021 GCA_015478945.1 Trachelipus rathkii
CGGTACGGATTGAGGAGTGTTTAGTAATAGTAACTCGTAGGGTATATAATATATATATAATCTTTAATATATGTAATACTATATATAAATATTATATATTAATATATATATGATATATCTATATATAAATTATAAATATATATTAATTTAATATTTTATATTTATAAATATTAATATTTTAATTATATAATAATATATATATATATTATAATTAATATATAAATATTATATATTAATATATATTAATAATAGTATCATAAAATTTATTATTAATTATATATAATATATATATATATTTCCGAAGTGAGTGAAGGTACTGAATTATGGTTAGAAGAAACAAGGTGCTATTAGGAGTGGTAGAGGTTTCTTATTAAATATATTTTATATATATAATTAGGATATATATATATGAATATTATTTAACTATATATTATATATTATTAATATATAATATATATATTATATAATATTAATAATTATGTTGTTGATGGGATCAAATTTAAAATTAAAATGATAAACAAATGATTGAGAAATAAATAAGGGAGCAGAAGAATAAATTATGTATTATAAGGTTTTATGGTAATTATTATGCATAACAGGCGTATGATACGGGTTAAAGGGAAGTACTCTATGGGGCAGGTGTTAGTGATATAATGGTGTTGGTGGTAGGCTTCTGAATGTGAATCTAAAAAAGTAGTGTCATGGTAAAATTTTATGAATATTAGTATAGAATTATATAAATAACTTCAGTTTATAAAAATGAAAAAGTTGATTAAATTTTAAGTTTATTAACTTATATTCGGAAGTTAATAAAGACAGGAGTTGTGATTATGAATGAATCTTACCGTATTACTTGGTTTATTCATCTTATTCATGTCATATATAACGCGCTAAACAAAATCCCTCAACTACCGGGGATCATAACAACAACAAGCCGGAAATACAATCTCCGACTACCAAGAACTGATTAAAGCAACCAACACGGGCATCAGGTCAACAGAAAAGACGAACAACAACGAAGTCAGGTCAACAAAAAGAACAACAAACACAAACTAAGAGACAGATATCAGCACAACAACATACATTTAACAAAAACACAAGAACAGTGTCTTTGATTACTAGAAGAAGAATAACAATCAGGAACCAAATTATCCGATCTCGGTATAGTCGTCTGCTGGCGCTTCGTCCCTCACATTACTATTATTTATTTATTTATAATTGACATGATGATTATTAATTATTATTATTATGAGTTATATTATTATTATATTATCTATACTGTGGATTTAGAATTGAAGAGTAAGTTTGATAGAGGATTTAATTTTAGTTATCGAGAGATTTATGGACGGTGGTGTAAAAGGAGGGGCTTGAAGTAACGTAGATAAAGAGTAAGTAATGGTGTTAAAGTTTGTGTTACTCTTTTGAGGAAGTTTATGATGTATAGTAATATTATATATATCTGAGATGATAGTTGATATATCAAGCTGATTTAACTATAGTGATTCTGAGGTGGTAAGAATATATTTAAGGGTTAATTAGTAGTTAGGTTTTGAGGATGAGAAGGGAACTAATTAGGATGAATGCATAGAGCTGTTAGTAGAAGAAAAAAAAGGTAGTAATAAGGATAGATCAATCAGCGAGGGACAGGTCTACGTGAGATCAGAGTTGTTGAGAATTAAAAATACTTGATTTAGGTTATGATTAAGTTTAAAATTAGTAGTAACTAAAGTTTACTATCGTAGTTGACTGCATAGAGTAGGTCTTTATGCTAATGAAGTATAGGTTATATTTAGTAATTGTATATTTAATATTATAATATTATAATATTAACTTACTATATATATATATAATATGTGTTTATATATATATATAATATATATATTAATTGTATCTTATTAATTTTATATTTAAAGTAAGGATGATAAGACCTATGGTCTGGAAATGAAAAATTTCAAAGTAAAAGTAATATTTAAAATGATAAAAATTGTAAGTGATTATTTAATAGCTAATGATAAGATAACTAATAATGAGTAGGTACTTAGACATTGTGAATCAACTATCCAGGCTTTGAAGGTCCGGAACGTGCACAAGGGATTGATTTCAGCGCAGATTTAGATTTCAGTAGAGATAGAATAGAGGAATAGAGGTCAAACAACAGTAGTTCGATTGAAAGGTATAGTCAAAAGTCAAACCGCATTATCTGGAACGAGTGTATGTAGGTTGCATAGCGAACAGAATAGTACAAAGATGGTAATGTGCTTAAAGGTTGAAACACATGGATTCTCGATATTTTAATTTTAAGAAAACCTTGGGCAAGTCTCTTTCGATTGGGTTTCCAGAGAAAGATTCTGGGTCATTTATAAATAAAACAAATGAAAGGTAATCGGTTTTCTTACCCAAAGCAGTAAAACAATGTATGCTATGCGAAATTACGTTTCGCGTATCAGGGACTTTCCCTGCGATCCTCTGTTATTCCTGTTTCTGTTTAAAGGGCTGATTTTAGAACGACTGTTTTTAATTCCTAGGAAAGAGCACCATTTCAAGTAAAAAGCATACGACACTCTTTGTTTAGGAAACAGGTTACATATATAGGGAGCTCGAGAGTGGTAGGGTATACGTTAGTATATTTAGTAGGTAATCAGTTAGTGAAGGGTAGTAAGGTATAGTAGTATGTAGTAGGATTTATAGTGAAGTAGGGTCGTTGCAGTGAGCTTAGTGGAGATCTCGAATATACTGGCTAGTGAGGTAGATACGCTAAATCAGGATAGTAAAAATAGGGTAAAGCTCGGAATTGGAGTCGAGTTAATGAAATGATTAATTTGAATTTAGCAAGTGATCATCAGTGTAGATTATTGATGAGCTGTTCGCGCAGACGCGTCCAAGAAGGAATAGAAGCGATTGTTACTATCATTGCACTTATGGTTACAAAAACACATAATGACTTATTATACGGTGTAGGGCGGGGTGTTGTGTATCATATAATATAACGGGTCGGTAATTGGTGTAGATCGTGATACTAGTTAGCGCTACAACTATAACTGGGCCGAATTGGACTATGGAAAATATGTAGATACACCTATAGTAGTGTATAGTATTCTATACATTACAAGTATTATAGTATAGTTCAGCTACGTCAGATTTATAACGCCATATCAAATATCTAATTATAAGATATACATATATAGTAAAGTATATTATATATAATTATATTATATATAGTATATTAGTTATATATAAGTATATATATATTAAATATATATATATAAATATATATATATATATAATAATACTATAGTATAATATATGAATATATGTTATTAATATATATACGAATATACATGCAAACTGTGTTGTACACACACAATTTATAAGTCTGGTAATAATAATCAATAATAAAATAAATAAAAAATAATAATAACTAATAATAATAATAAAATAAAGAATAAATGAAGCAAATAAACATAATATAAATAATATAATATAATAAAAAATAATATGAATAATATAATAATAATATGCGAAATAATAATAATAATAATAATAATCATAAAAATAATAATAATGAATTGAACATCATCAATCTACCAACAGATTCAGCTTGTGTTCAATAAGGGTATTAAGATAGTGGTTAGTATGTAGTCTAGTAAGTAGTAAGTAAGGTATTAGTAGGGTATTAGGGTAGTAGTAGTATGTTATTAAGTAGGGTATATATCAGGTATATTGCCCTACTCCGTGTACATAAACTATTATATATCAAATCTATATATAACGCTGGTTGTAGTGGTAGGTAAAGGTAGTAGGTAGGTGTAATAGATGTAGTAGGGTAGAAGTATAGATGTTAAAATCAGATTTAAGTGATAAAAGATATGGTCTTAAATCTGGCTTTCATTCAACTTGCTAAAGTGTTTTTAATCAAAGTATAAGAGAAAAAGAAAGATGATCACCCTACGGACCCTCGGGGGGCAGGTCAGTTATAAGTGTTGGAGTAGTAGTAGTAACATTAGTAGAAACATCGAGTGATTTTTATTACTATTAAATATATCACCACGTTTTTATTTAGTCCTATACATTTATATTCGCACATTACTTGTTTATATTAACATTTTCTTTCCTAACTGTAACATTAATAATAATAATAATAATAATAATAATAATAATAATAAAAATATATAATATCAATAAATAAATAATAATAATATAATGGATAATAATAATAATAATAATAATAATATAATAAATAATATAATAATATAATAGATAATCAATAATAATAATAAGAATAATAATAATAAATAATAATAAAATAATAATTATAAATATAATTAATAATAATAAATAATAAAAAAATAAAAGTTTCCATTTTCCATACAACAATCATTGGAGACGGATAAAACTAATCTATTTTATCAATAGGAATGTCATCCTCACCTGTGATTGGCTCATTTCTTCCAATCACAGCGATAAGCATCATCGCTTTAAACTGTATTATCTTAAGCGGTATTTTAAACTATTTTAAAGAATATTGTTTAGTGTTGTTGTGTAAATAATTCTCTCCTTAAAACCTAGATAATTATCAAATTGTAAGAAATATACCTCTATACAAGGCATTATATATTCGATTGGTAATCAGCCGATATCCTCCTGGGGAGCATCTGTCGTGGGTGCGTCATTGAGTAAAGAAATTCCTAATGGGGCTTTGGGATATTTCGCAAAGATTCATCGCTGCATATCTATGGCAAGCGTCGTTTTATGATGTGAAAAAATTACTTAGTATAGTGTAAAAAACTGGAAGATTGGTAATGGAACACTTTAAGTTCAGATGGTTTTTACACAAACTGAACAGTTTTTACACGTCAATAGCGTGGCAAGCAGCTCACTTGCTTTTTTCCAATATCTAAATACTTGTCCAGTAGTGGAAATTAGAAGAGGAGAATGTTAGTGAAACGGGTGTACTGAACTACACTTACGGATTCTATATTAATGGGTTTACCACAGATAAAAACCTTCTATGTGTTCTGGTTTGATTAATACATTGAAAAATAAGCAATGACTGACGTAATTATGGTACGTAGCGTTACTATACTCGTTCATCGAGTATGTACGTCAAGAAAAGATGGTATTGACGAGCCTATAATCCCACTTATTAAGCAGTTATGGCTCAATGGATGTGAAATTTATTAGGTTGTTTAGCGACATTGCGACGGATCTATTATTTCGATGATCTAGCTATATAAGCTTAAGGAATTGGCAGAGACTTTTTATATATAGTCTAAGGGACGGTATTGGAGGAAAGTGAAAAGATGATGTGAGGGAGCAATGATTATAACGATTGCAATATTTTGTAAGATTTGCGTGAAGTACTGATGCCTCATAGAGTGACATATCGTGTAAGGACATATATATATATATATATATATCTATAGTATAGTATATATAATATAATATAATAATACTATATATTATATATATATATAATATATTAATATTATAAATATAGATATACACATATAAAATATAACTATATATTATATATATATATATATACTGCTGTAACTATTATTATTATTATTATAATTATTTAATTATTATTATTCATTATTATTATTATATTATCAATTATTATTATTTATATATCTATTATATTATATATTTTATATTTATTATTATTAGTTGATTTATATTATTATTATTATATTAATTATTATTATTTTATTATGTATTATTATATATATTATTATTATATTGATTTATTATTCGATATATATATTATACTATTATATTATTATTACTTATTATTGGTATTATGATTATTATTATTATATTATTATTATTTTATTATTTATTGTTATTATTTTTATAATTATAATTATATTATTATTTATATTTTATTTATTATTAATATTATTATATAATTATTTTTTATGTATTTACTATTATTATTATCTATTATATATCTATATATTATATTATTATTATTAGATTATCATTTTTATTATTATATAAATGTTCTTTAGTTATTTTTGCTTTTTCATGTTTGTGTGAGGTTATGCTTATCTATGTTTTCCTGCACCATCCTATTTGTTTACATTCTTACGAGATATGTCCAGCAAATTCGTAGCTGATTAGATTTGTTTCTTCAGTAAGCCAATCTCACCGTGCCTTAACCATGTCGTCAATCTCATCCTTCTAACACTCGTTATAATATATTTTACAAAAACCAAACTCATCCGAATGCTCACATAATAGAATGATTTAAACGCAATTCCGATTCGTCGATCACCATATCGTCCTGTGTCTAGCTTACAAAAGACAAACCGATCGTCCCTTATCGTATCTGTAGATAGAATTGAAAGAATCACAAGTGTATAGAAACATGGATGAGGCTAATGTGTACAGTGTCAGGTTTAATGGATAGGTTCCGTACATAATAAAGCACAAACAGCAACTGATGCGATGTTCCCTAGAGATCGAGGGTTACTTTTCATTATGGGACAATATTGAAAGGGTCCGATCGTGCAAACTATGGAAGCTCCGGATGAATGCTACAGTTTATGTGGACGTGTATAGGGGTTTTCCTAATCGGTGGATCGAGAGTTTAAAGCTTCTGCTAAGAATTGGATGAAGAATTAAATGGCTAGATCTTGACGATGTTACCTCGACTCGTAAGAAATAATACATGCAAGCCCACAGAGGTATGTATAGTAATTTCAGTAAACATAATGTGATTACCTTATATGCGAAAACATCTACAAGCGTGTTAGACAGCAAGACAACTTGAATGACCAAGTTTACTACTCAATGGAATGAATCAGTGGATGTATAACTCCTGAATATGTGGCGAAATGGTATGTATAGCTAGTACTATTCGTACTATAATACTAAAAGTGGTGTAACACTCTCGAAAGAATAGAACTGCTCAGTTCTTAATCTTTACCGTAGGTTTTGCTGCCCTAGGTATATATAAATATAGTATAATATATATATATATTATAATATATATATGACTTATACGATTATATAGGTAATTATAATATAATATATTATATATATAATAGATATATATATATATATATATAAAGTTATAGAACTGTTTATTGTCGAGTGTTGTGCCTGGTAAGTTACATATGATGTGAATAATTTGTATGTCTCATATATATATATATATATACTAAATATATATTATAGTATATAAATTAATAATATATAATATATATATATTATATATATTATATGATATATATAAAAGATGATGACAATTATATCTTATATCTTCTAAGTGTTGATCAACTATGTACAAGTATATTATATAAGTATATATCTACATATATTATATCATTATTAATATGTATATAGCTATATCTATATATTATATATTATAATATCTATATATTATACTATATTAATTATAGTATTTATATATATTCTATATATATAGTATATAATATATATATAATAAAAACGTATACTTTCAATTTTGTTATCAGTGTAATACTTATATGTAAATAACTGTATTCTGACTAATATATTATATAACTATAATATTATATCTATATACTCCAATACAATCAACTATAGTATAAATATAATTAATATATAATATATATCTAATATATATATAAGTATGTATGCGTGGGTATGATTATTATATCAGCGATGATAATAAATATATGAATATATATATAATATATATATATAGTATAAATTATATATATAATAAATATTATAATATATATAATATAATACTATTAATGATATTATATATATAATAGTATTATTATATATATAGTATTATATATAGTACTATGATATACTGATCATATAAAATTGTTCGTATATAATCAGCATAATCACAGTAAAGATTAGTATTAACTGAAAACTGTATTTTATTTCTTTCTTTTTACATTTCTTCAGCGATCTATGTTTGGGCGACCTTTATCAAGCAATCCCTTAGCTGAATACGAATTTACAATATTTTAGACTCTACTTCGGAAGTTAGATGTTGAAGGACTGATGGAAGAAACTGTTATTATTATTATTAATTGTACATTATGTTTCGTGTTTAATACTTAGTAAACAAGTAATTGTGGCAAAATATAAATGTATATGGTGAAATAGAAGCGTGTGATATTATGGAACAGTAATAAAATCACTTGTTCTATGTTTCTACTACTACTACTACTATACTCTAAAAACTCCTTACTACTACTACTACTACTGCTACTACTACTATTTTCAATTGGGTGGGGGGCATTACAGAAGGAGACGCTGAAAGTCCCTGCTAGGTAGATTGGTAAAGTATGTGCAATTATTATAGTTCATTATTTAATTATTTTCCTATATTAATTTTTTTTTTTATGTATTATTTATTATTCATATATTTATTTATTATTTATTCATGATAATTAATTATTATTTTATTATTATTATACTATTCATTATTATTTATTTTATACCCCCCTTCTCCTCAATCATCAACCTCTCCAAAGGAGGACCATTGTATGCGCTGTATACTTATATATATTATACATATAATATAATATATATTATATATATATTATATAATATATATATATAGCATATAGTATAGTATATTAAAGCTGTCAAGTTCATGTTGAAAACGACACTCCGTTTGAATAAAACCAGGAAATATTTACTTCGAATAACCAATCTCATACGATGTTCTACTACACTTATTGACTACTTTTACTACTACTACACTACAACTACTACTACGACTACTACTAACTACTACTATACTACTACTTACAGACTAGTACTATAACAGCTAAAAACTATCCCTAAGGAAACCTTACTACCATGTTGTAACTGTTTATAGGAGTCGTAATTTTCATGAAAGAGTGCGTTTTTGCTATGGACTTAACAAACAGTACAACCAGTAAAATCAGGCTAAAAACATGAGGATAAACAGAGGGTGGGAAGTACATGGGGGCTATCAGTTGATTGTTTTACGGCAATTTGATTGAGATAGCAAAACTGTCGTTTTTGAAAAATTGACAATTTTTTTCTTTTGAAAAACAAAAAAAATTACGTAATTGTATAGCAGAAGGTTTTCGTATAAGAACTAGAAATCATAAGAATCTAGTTGTACAACATCAACCCTACATACATTCTGTGGTACAATGGAGTTTGCGAAAGTAAGTCCGAGAAATGCTGAGCTTTGCTTCGAGTTGACACTTCCAACTCTAGATTAACTCAGCGGTTGTGGGGATCCTTACGATTTTCTGTGATTCATCCTGGAATCGAATCGTCTTTGTCTCTTCTGGGGAACGTCTATAAGGTCTGGTTCTGACTCATCTGCTAGTACTAGAAGAGTATATTATTATAGATAATAATATAATAAATCTGTTATATATAATATCTATTATATTATATAATTTAATAATATAGATTATGTAATAATAAATTATTCTTAAATCGTAATATATATATAATAATACATATACTATATGTATGTATGTATAATATATATATTTGTATATTAACTATATGTATTGATTAACTTATATATTAGTGTATATCATCTTAGTTTTACTCATAATGGGGTGCTATCGGTGCTTACAATAATACATAATAATACGGTTTGTATGATAAGTATGCTTTATAGTAAGATTAAATTATTAAATTTAAATTATATATATTTTTAATATAGTATATTATATATTATATTCTAACCAAATTATAAATATATAATGATATTATATATAAAATATATAATATAGTCTTAAATATTAATAATATATTATCTAATTATATTAATATATATATTATATTATATTAAATGATATATATATAATAAATTATATATTATTATATATATTATATATTTATATAATAATATTATAATAAATAAGATAATATAACAATACGCTAATTACCCTGATAATTAATAGTATCATACCGTAATAATATCCAATCTTGTAGTAGTACTTTCTTCTTCTTATTTCTCATCTTCATCTGCAGTAATTATATATAATATATTATATTACTATAATATTATCTATAATATTATAATAATATATAATAATATAATATATAGTTATATATATTATATATAATATATAATATTATATATAAATAATATTATATAATTAATAAGTATATATAGATATTATATAATCATTATTATATATATTAAAATATATATATATAAATATTACATATATAATATATATATATATCAGTTATGAATATAAAGTCAGTTTTATAATAATGACACTCAGCCTAATACTAGAAATTGAGTTTTGCATGAAGTGCTCTGTTATAGTTTTCCGAGATTAGTTAGGACAATAGGAGTGTTTTCGAGTTAGTGAATCTGATTGTTGTTGCCAATGGCGTAATTGGTGTAGTGGTTAGATCGGTAGTGCCATTGGTTGTTTCTGTTGTGCGGTGATGTTCGCTAGGGTTATATAATATAAATATATATATATATATATATATATAAATAATATATAATAAATATATATAAGTAATATATATATATAATAAATTTAGAAGAGAGGAGAGAGAGAGAGGAGAGGAAGATAAAGTATGTTTGATGGGTGTTTGTTGGTGTTCGTTGTTGATGTGTGTGGTTGGTTGTTTTTGACAACGGCGTAATTGTGTATAGGTTTGCATAAAGGTTGGGCATTGTTGTGTGTTGAGGTGCCGGTATGTAAATAAATATATAATAAATATAATTAATAATTAATATATATTAATAATAAATACTTAATATAGTATTATTATAATTATAATATATATATATATATATATATATATATATATATTATAAAAATTTTTCTTTCCTACTTTTAACCAAAGATCTAATTTAAAAATATGACTTGAATCAAATAGATCAATAGATCTGAAGCATCATATATGATCATAGCGGGTGGGAAGGTAGTTGGATAGGTGGTTTATTATATTTGATTTACTGCTTGAGGGCATGAAGTAAATTTTTAACGCGTTTATAAAAGCATGGTCATTAACCGGAAGGAAATTTTTAGAGTAAAAACAAAAAGTTTATTTATATACTAGTTATATATTAAAAGTAATTATATAATATATATACATATATGATACTTTTAAATATTAATATATGATATTATATTAATATATATATATATAAAAAATATATTTTATATATATATTAATAATATAAATAAGCTCCTACGAATGCTTAAATCGATGACAAAACAGCAGACCGCATCACGATAGCCATTATTATTTATATACTTTTAATTTTATAAGATATTAATTTAATTATATAATTATGATATTATGTTATTATTATATTATTATATTATTATTATTATTATTATTTGATTCATTGAGTCAGTATTATTATTGATATATTAAGCGTGTTGCTGGGTAGACTGTTTCCGCCTTGCAGAGTAATAGGAGTGTCGACCCGAGTCACAAGCGTTCTTATCGTAGTTTTAATATATGCGAAATCGTATTACTTAATGCGCGTGAGATATTTCGCTTACGCGCGTTTGCGGCGTGCCAAACAGGACTCGGGGTAGCCAACACGCTTCCCCGATAGTCGGAAATGGCCAAAAAACCAATGTTACAAAATGTTGCAAAACAAAATTACGTTTCATTTTTATGCAACGTTTGCAAAAATTGAACATCCACATCCTACGGCACTGCCACCAAGGTCGTGAGTCATACGTATAGAAGGCTTCATATGAAGAGTAGGCAAGCAAGGATTGAACACGATTATCATTGTATACGTCAAGTTGAGCAATCAATGAACGAGCTGAGTGATGGAAGTCAATACGACAGGCATGAAACAACCTCATAAACACTCAAGGAACGGAAATAACCCACTTTGGTGACGTCCATAGGATAGAAGCACGAGCTACTTTCGAGCAATGTAGCTTCATATACGTCAACCATGTAGCGTGAGCGAAGCCACATCATGGTTAAGCTTCAATAGCGCAGCGATGACTCACAAGTATACGACGGTTCCTGATGAACTAGTATCGAATTCCAGCTCATGACGGTGGTCATGATGGACATCTTGCTATTCACGAACAATTGCGTAACCATGTGCGGGCTGAATGCCACGCTCGATGGTTAGCAGCTACAGATCCGGTCATAGCACAGGAATGAACGTCGTAGAAGCTTGAACACAAGGAGATAGGGGGAAATCGGTATGGATCGTACATCAACAATATGCACCGCACAAACACACGCACGTCAACTACATGGCGAACGAATAGAGACTATTTTGATGGGACCGTCTGGGGGAACACCCCCACGGTATATGCAAGCAGACTAGATGAAGCTTCAGGGGAAGATTAGCGACCCACATGGGAGTACTCTTCCGTAAAAGACTCAGGGAAACCCTGAGTGCAGGAGCGCTGCCCCCCTGCTTTTGAAGTGGGTTCCTCATTGTTACTATAATAGTATATATATATAATAGTAAATATTATTATATAAATTATTAGATAATTTATTAGATAACAAACGTATATAATAACATATATACTAATACGATATATATTTTATCAATATATAAAATACTTAGTTAAATTATATTACTATATATTATA
Source organism: Trachelipus rathkii (assembly GCA_015478945.1). Lineage (NCBI taxonomy): Eukaryota > Metazoa > Arthropoda > Malacostraca > Isopoda > Trachelipodidae > Trachelipus > Trachelipus rathkii. Next base: position 12,561 of record JABUQX010128017.1, read on the forward strand.
TAGTAATTGCATGAAAATTTAGAAAAAAGAGTAATTTCACGATTAACCAGGAATTAAGTGGCAAAGCTAATTCTTAATCACTTACAGAATACTACAGTTAGTATGTATTATTGTATGCTCAACTTATGAAATTACTTAAAATTAAATGATTTGATTTATATATATTATATATTATATATATATATAATGGAGATACTATTAATTTTCAAATATAATATATATATTATATATGTATATAGTATATAATATGATAAATGACAATAATATTATGTTCCTCCTACAACTCTGCTAAATAATATATAAAATACGAAAAAAATGGTGGGCACCTTCCCCAAAAAAGTAAAATTTCGTCTACATACGTTACTTGGAAAGAAGTAATCCGTTGATAGTTATTTCCCGTTTTATGAAACAGAAAATAAAGTAACGAAAGTCCATTACTCGGCCAACTTGTTAGTTTTATGGCTACTGACTTATTTCACGGTATCCTTAGGTAATTTCAGTTATGTGGATATTAAATTACAAGCATTATCATATTATTAAAATAAAATTGCTAAAAAATTTTAAAAAAAATATTACATCAAAAATTAATAATTATACGTAAATTGCAAACACGTGTATATTTGTTTGCATATTCCATTGTGACCATTCCTTTTAGGTTGCATTCAAGGTATCTCCTGATTTTATGTTACCCTGTAATTGTGTGATCTTAAATGACACTTTAATTAGGAAAAAATTAAACAGCAACATTGCTCGATAAATAACAATTTCTTATTTAATTTTTTTTTTAATTAATTTATTTTTCTTCATTTTCTCCGTTTAAATTTTAATAATATATAAAATGAAATTGAAGCATTTTTAAGATACACTAATTTAGTAAAAAATTTATTACTTATTTTTGAAAATAGATTTAAAGCTTTTCCGATAATAATTAGGTGATACTTGATTTTTCATGTATCAAATATGGCACAAATTTGAGTCTGCTCCTGTGACAGCTGTTGGTTGAGAGTAGAAGTTTTCACACAATAGTGGCATTTTGGTACAAGACAAAAGAAATTTCAGCGTATATATATTAGGAGGGAACGAAAATAGGGAATTAGTTTTTTTTTGCAATACTGCCAAAAAGTTGCCTATTTTTTTTTATTTATACCATGTAAACTGCATGCTATAAAATAACAGCTTCCCATGCCCCAGAGGGGTAGAAATTGCTTCCAATGAGGGCATAGTCTAAATAACGTAACTTCGCATATTTTGTTTTTAAAATCACTAGAAAGCTTTTTTAAATACAAAATATCCAGAGCTCACAGCGAGGAGGTAGTTTCATGTCGAGTTCCACCCGCCCTAATCCACCATTAAAGATTTTTTCTACTTACTCGACATTCGTAGCATAATTTGACTATGTCTCGAATTTTGGCATTATTTTACGAGGTTTTAACCTGGAACGGATGAAACCATCTCTGGAATTTGGACATCAAACTGCTAATGATGCATCCTTTACTAACTTAACTCAGTATTCACCGGCTTGGTTGTGACATGGAAACTTGGGAAATTGCATAATAGTTTCATCTTCTGTCATACATCCCAAAGATATAACATCTTTTAAATCGTTTAATGAATATCTCATAGCTAGTGGTGGTTTTGTTATATTCCAATTTTGCCAGTCTATCAAGTCAATGTTGTCTTGAACGTCAAAGTTTAAAGCAGGGATCTGGAAAGTTCTTATTGTCTTGCCTTTTTCATTTGATCTTGCTTTCAGAATTCTTCCTAAAGCAAGCTCTCTTATGTGTTGTCTATTATCATATAACATTGCTAAAATAATATTTTAAGCTGTCCAAAATAAACGTTTCTTTTGAATCATCGGGTCGATGACACTTCGAAGATTGGATTTAGACAACGAGATCTTTTTACTAGTTCGAGTAGATTTTGAGAACCATTCTTACATGATGAATTTAATTTTATTGTAAACCAAACTGGAGCATAAACTTTAACAATATATGTCACAAATACTTGAAGATTCTCTGATGGAGTCTGTGTTCCAACGTATAATTGGAGCAGCCTATTAGCTAATGTCAACCATCTGGAATGAGATACTTTGCCTGGATCCCTTCGAGCCAAACTTTCACTGCAGTTACCAGAACTAACGGAATGACATATTCTTAACAAATATTTTTGATCCGCACTTAAGTCCGTTTCATTAACATCGGGAAAATCATCTTCAATGTAATAAAATCAGTAACCTGAAGCTTTTCATATTCAGATATTTGCTTACCGATGGGCCCGGAGAAGCCACGTGGGCCGGTTGTGGGTCTATCTAAATGCTGTAAGAGATGGCGTAGAGGAAGGTTCGTTCCATGTAATTGCAACAGCTATTTATAATGGTCAGCCAAAATGTATCTCGAGTAACCTTAGAACACCTCCTTTAGGTCCCCTATTGACTACTGTTCCATCATAACCCTTGGCCAAAATATTTGTAGTATCAATTTGACGATTTTCTGAATAACTAGTTATACTTAATATATATTTTGACCCTGACTCTTGAACTAATACATAATGTTCTTCGATTATGGTTTTAGGATGAGACGTGTTTCCCCGTTTAGTTTCTAGAACTAAAGTTCTGTCTTTAACACCCCATCAAAATATAACCGCATTAAGGATAAACATGTTGTCTCTTATCTTAATATCGTATATCTTCGTAGTTTGTTCTTTGCTTTCGTACTTTATTCTATCTATACGGTTGCTGTACTATTGAGAAATAATTCCAATCATCTTCAAGACTGCACTAGCAACTATGCAACATTTCTTGTCAGAAACTCAGGTTCTTTCACACGCTAATACAAGAGAAGGCAATGACACTCTCATTTGTCTTACTTTTTTCACTCAGTAATCATAGATTCTATTTAGCTTTCAGGTGTATTCCACAATCACTACATTGTTTTAATAGTCCAGGTGAAGGCCACTTCTGCCAGCTGCCCATCTTTCTTTATTTCCTAAACTATAGTCCACTTATTTTTTGTGATCAGTTCCTTATGACTAATATATCTTAACATTTTCCTTCTTCTTTTCTTGTTTTTTTTTTTTATTTCTTGTTTTTTGGTAGCTACAATATCAATAGAAGTCAGCGACCAATTCTTCTCTCATTTCTGTGTGAGTAAGAAACCATTGCCTCTTTAAGGAACCTTGCGGGATTTACAGTGGCAGCAGAAAATTTTTTGGATTTGCAGGCTGCAATATCAAACATAATTTTTTTGCCATTTTCAGGTTTCAAATTCATTTAGTTTATCCTGTGTTTTAATTTTTCGCTCTTAACATGGTTTTAACAATGATTTCTGTACTTCCATGCCCTTATATAGTCTCTAAAAATTTACATAATTTTGATTATGCGTACTATAGTTGGAATAAAAGCTCTATCCCATAACTCGGTCAGCTTTATCAAAGAAATGATCTCACCTATTTCACCAGTGTTTTAATTCAGAGCATAGTTCTTATACACAAAAAAACTTCCATAGTATCTTCACAGAGTAAGTAAAACCGTCTTTATCTGTCTTTGGGCCACAAAAGCATATAAATTCAACAGTTTTTCTGCAAACACACACGTCTAGTCTTCTAAAATAAGCTCTGCGGAGAGAAGCCATATTTTAGATCTTAAAGATTAAATGATGGTACCTCAAGATTAACATAAATCAAGTGAACAATTAGAACCATAAAGCATGCTGCTACTGCGATACTAAGCTCGACCATAACGATGGCAAATTGAGAATAAAACAAAGCTGGCCAATGAGTTACCAATGAGTATAGAAAGTCCCGAACAGTGGGGGGGGACGTTAAACAGTGTTTCGTCATTATGAAAATATTTAAAGAATTTTAACTGAAATCTGTTGGTGCAATAGACACAAGTTATCTAGGTTCATCAATTTTGTGTTAATGTATACACTAACGTACCATTTTTACGTTTATTGCCACTTAAATATTTCTACCCGCAGTGGCAACTATAATTCCTTATGGAAACTAAATATCTTGATACTATTTTAAATAAAAACACATTTACAGATTCTAACGCTCTGGGCACTGGTAATAAATCGTTGATACTTTCCCAATTTTAAGGTTGTATATTAAGGAGGAAAAAGATATGTAAATGAACAGCAACATGGAAAAACTATTCCTTTTCCAGTTTTCCGTTCGCATCCCTAAAAAATAGATATATTGTTCAAAAATCTTATTATAATATATTTTAAATAATTAACCATTCTTAACAAAATAATTTTATGAGGTAAAGTGAAAAATATGCAGAAGTAAGCATTATATGAGAGAGTTGAGAACAAATGCTACTCGAATCTTAGGATTCAAATGTCTGGTTAATGCATGAAAGAAAAGTCAAAAGAATAGGGAAAAAGGATCGATATTAGAAGTAAAACTAGCAAAGAAAAGAAAAAGGGAATGATAGTAGTAGGTAGGAAGATTATAGATCTATGGATAAGAACTTGAAGGAAGAGGGAAAGTGAAGGTTAGACCAAAACTCTAGTTCAATTTAAGGAGAAAACAAGAGAAATAGATAAGAAAATTTTACAAAATATTTAGGTCCTACTATTTCCATGATCGAAAATATATTTCATATTTTTTTTTATTGCCATCACAACAACTATTCTTAGCACACTTGCCATATCTCAAATTAGAATGCTAAAAATTCATAAATATCCTACGCAATTAAATATTAGGGCTGGGATAATTAACCTGGTCCAATTTTTTTAATGATGCGGAAAATTGTAAAATAAAAAAAATAAAAAAAAATAAAAAAAATAATTATTAATCTCAATAAAACTACAATTAGTACTATCAATAGCGTAAAGGATTAATATTACATTTATTTTGGGAATAATACTCTAAGTAAAAATATTTGGTGAGATATATAAGTATAATAATGTAAATATATAAAAAATTAAAAAAAAAAAAAAAAAATTATATTGTTTATATAATTATAATAATAATATGAATTAGAGGCCTATTTGTAGTGAACACTTTATTTAATTTGTTAAAATTGGTAGTTGAAGAAGACAATGATTTCACTCACAGTTGGAAAGTGTATTAACAGTAAAACAGAATCCTTCCTTTCACATTCTCGAAGATATTTGTTATATGTTTATTTTTCTTTACAACTAGATCATTCTGTGATAAGACAATTATAATGTAAATAGCCCACCAAGGATCTATTAAGTCCAGCTTAATAAGTGAATGAAATTTCCCATGAGAAAACAACAATCAGGAGCCACACAGTGGGAGGGGAAAACATTCTCACTGAATTCCCGGAGAGGTTACTCCTTCATTCATGGCGATACTCGTGGGGAGATAAACCTAATAGCTGGGGTTATGGGTTATTACTTAAATTTCTCACCCAACCACGCTATTCACTCGTACAGGGGAGAGGAAAGGCTAACCTAAGAAACCCCCGCTCTTGGCTATTAAATTTTGTTAGAGGGCGAGAGATTGTCCCGTCGGGGGGTGAACGTAATTCGCCGACGCCCACCTTGTTTCATAATCGGGTGAGTAGTATCAATTGGAAAACGTCCCCCACGTTGGTTAGCTTCCACCCGCAAAAAAATTCCGTCACAGCCCCCTAAAAATCCACGAGTATTCAATTTATATAATGTAATCCTTGTTTACAAAGTTATATAATATATATACCATAATAATTGAACTGATAAACACCTTGTAAAAATGATCTCCTTTTCTTTGACTTGTCAATGGCTGTTACATGATTTTATCATCCAAATAACGTAACTCTTTTTCCCTGTAGCATTTCTGTCTCTGTCATATTAACAGTTCATTCTTTATTAACATCCACACCCATTAATAAAATGTAGTCTTATTTTATTGTTATTTCTTTATTATTTGTATCTATTTTTATCTATGTTTTATATGTTTTTTTTATCCACTATTTCATCTAAATATACAGTTTTCAATATATATCAACAAAGATAGGACGTATACTGCCAAAAAATAAGTTAATTTTTATAGCTTGAATTGCGCCGTGGCAGTAGTATTATAGGAGATATGATTTTTAATCGGGAGGAGTTAGAATATCATGATAACCAAATGAAAATTTACAAAGGCGCCATGATTTCTTTTATTATAATAAAGCGATCTGGTAAGTAAAGATAAGCTCAAAATTAATTATTGTAAGATCTTTTTTATAAATAAAATTTAGTGTATTTTCTACTTTTAACCAGTTTCCTCGGTGCACCAAATACCTACTCCTAAGGATATCAGTTAGCTCCAATGGTATATAATGACTATAAACCACCCTTTCCTCACCGGCACATAAGATTGTTCTGAGTTCCAGTTATTTAGGAAAGACTATATTGGAGGAATGCCTTCTTCTCTTATGGATGTGCTCTTTGTCTTTTTTAAATTACTTTTTATTTTATTATTATTCTTTTTCTTTTCTTATTATTACTTTATTTTAATTAAAATACAAATCAGTATTTTATTTTTATTTTTTTTCATTTTATCTATTTTACTTTATTATTTTTTTATATTTATTCCTTTTTTCTTTTCTTTCTTTTTCCTTTTTCTTTTATCTTTTTCCTTTATTTTCTTTTTCTTTTTCTTCTTACTTTTCCTTCCTTCTTCTTCTTTCTTCTTCTTTCACTTCCTTTTACCTTCTCATTATATCTTCTTTCTTCCTTACTTCTTCTTTTTCTTCTTCTTCTTCTTCTTTATACTTACTATTATATATTATTCTTTATCTTTCTGGGTCTTCTTCTCTCCTTTATGCATTTATATCGACTATTTAAACTCATGCTTATCTTTGGACCTTTTATATTATCTTAGATAGGTGGGTGAATTCATAGTCGGTCAGAGTTTCCTGATATTATATGAGGTGATCCCTTTCTCACATAGAGTAATCCTAATCCGATGCCCTCTACCTATAATAGAGGGTAGGGTGATTTATTCGATATGGTTGAAGGGTTGTTTTGAGGAACTCATTTGACTTTGGCGGCCCTTAATTGCTTTAAGTGGAATATATGTATAGGGTAGGATCCCTGTATGTGAATTTTATTTTTTTTACTCTCCAGGGATCACCCCTCGCACCAAGATCTCCTCCCAATGTTAAGGGTGCACTAGCCTTTTCAGGATGGGCAAGGAAATAAATATGATTCCTGGAAACGCCTCCTCTATGCCTCAATCAATTTTTGTTATCAGCTACTTCATTGGTTCGGAGTTTTCGCTCGGGTCAGACGTTTGTAGGTTTTTTTAAAGAGAAAGTCAGAGTGGACAGTGAGGAAAAACTGTAAAGAATAGCAAGGCGAAGGTATGATTAAACTTATAAATAGCCCACCCAGACCACGTCAAGATAAGAGTATGGCTTGGAGCATAATAAAAGCGAAGCAGGCACGGATCTCTCATCTTCAGTCAGGACAGAAACCGAAAGAATTCCTCGTAACTGATTGTGTCATTTTCCAATCCCTCATGGGTCTCACTCCTAACGGCAAACATGCATGCGAGAGATGGCACCCTGGCTTGAGTTGTCTGAACGAAGAGGTAAGCGAGGGCGCGCTCGTATTGATTGCCAGATCATACACCGATCATCTAGGAGGACGAAGATCGCGTTAATCACTTGCTTGCTGGAAAAGGCCATACTTCCAAGGGAAGAACCACGAGAAGCGCAGCTATATATAGTAAGCCAGGAGGAGGGATGCCCTGCGAATCGTCCAGGGTACGAATTAAGAATGCACACACAAAGAGCGAACAAGGACCTTGAAAGACGATTCCGCCTCCGTCTCTTTTACAGTAGGAGAGTTTTATGCCGCACAACAGAATCGGTCAGACCTCCATTTTTCTGGTGAGGAATAAAAGTGGAGGAAGTGAGTCCGGGCCAGATTTGTGACAATACAGTGTTCACTATAAGAGATCCGTTTTATTGGTTGCAAAGCAGCGCCAGAAATTTTTATCAGTGGGACACTCCCAAGTAGGTTGTCCGACACTTCTCTTTTAGTGAAGGCGCTGCTTAGCCTGATCAAATAATAGCCCTGCATCATTCATCCTCTGTGGTCGTCCCGAGACAGGAATCAGAAATGGAAAATTGTAAGACTAAGGGGAGAACGAAGAGTTTTTTCCATGGCCCGATAGGCAACTGTATCTCGTCTCCTGAATGGAGCGAGAACATTGCGCGCTCATGCTCGAATCTCATGTAGACCTGACTAGGTACGTTTTATGCTGAAAAAAAGATTAGACGCTTTCGAGGATGGACATGACCCCCTGTGTTCATAATCCACCTTCCTGGATCGTTTACGCGGCCTCTCCGCTCATCTCCCTCTCTTGTTACCCACTCCGGTCAGACCTCGAGGGCGGTGCGTCTCCGAGTCAAAGCCCACGCACTTCACTTAAAATACCAAGAGCATTACGTCCTTATGCACACGCACACCACCTTGAAGCATGACTACCACTTTTATCTCTCCAGGTCTCCCAAAATTACAGCCTCTGCAACATTAAGACCCGTTTGCCCCCAGGATCAAGTAAAGCGTTCTTGCGCGGAGGGGGCGTTTTGGGGGCATGGTGGAGCTGCTGGAACCATGCAAAATTTAATAATCTGTCACATCGCAGATGACAGTCTACATAGTATAAGAATAATGGTCAGAAGTTTACCGCTCCGCGAATGAGGAGGGTAACTACCGACCATCAGGTGTACTATATATATCCACTATCGGAGGAAAGGAATAGTGGTTGGGTAATATGTTCTCTCTCACGTTATCAGTTTCAAGCTGCCGTGTTCCCAGAATTGGTTAGGAACCGATCTCCCTGATTAATTCGTATGAAGGGTCAGTTCTTTTATTAATTTAACGGTCTCTACGATCTATCGGCTATATAATTATGAGAGAAGAACTTATTCCTTGGCCTCGCGTCTGTCGCTATCCACGCCGTGTATGTATGTTCCGCAATACGTCTAAAGGAACAGAGTATGCTCTGGAAGTCCTTTCCAATGATCCTGATGTCATTTTCGAACATTTTAAAAAGCGACATATTTCGTCACAAATTTATAATTTTTTTTCTGTTTTTCTTTTCTTTCCCACAAAGAGACGTCATCTATTTCTCTGACTCGTCGCCTTTCCTTCCCCCAATTTTAGTAAATCCATATTCTCTTGCCGACCCAGGGTTTGAAAAAAATTTGATTTCCCGTCCCACTCAGTTCGGCCATACATAACGCAAATACCATCGGCTAAAAGAAAGCGATGCCTAGACCGCACTAGCAGCGATTGTTACGAAACGCGAACTGCGGAGTGAATCTCTTTCCGTGCTATCTAAGTCAATTTATAGCGATACCCCAAAGCATGACTACTTCCAAATTGATTGTGAATGATGGGAAAAATCACCTAATATATGTTGGATCTTTTCCAAGAAAGGCTGCGTATTACGTGGGGATGCGGAAGCCGAAGGAGGTTAACAGTTCCACTCTCATGAGAAAAGTAATATACCCAAAAAGGGGAGTGAAAGAATCTGTTCATTAGGGGGAGAACTAAGACAGAAAACTACAATTGCGATAGAGTTTAGGTTAAATAGGTATGTCTAGGAGGATGGAAGAGGACTTTTAAGACCTATCCAGGACATACAACCTGGAAATTGCCAAAGGCTGAATCTTGCACAAGGGTATTCTCAAGACGTGGTATACCACAGAGTGTTAACTGTTTATGTAGGAACCTACAGAGCCTCACCACATCCTAGTAGCTATAAGGAAAAGGCATCAGTTGAAGACCGTTATTAAGCTTTTATTTTCTGGTAAGACCGAATTCCCCTGGCTAAGCTGAGAGGATCTTATCAGTATATAGAGACAGTTTAGGTAGAGAGTTAGCGAGGTGCGAATATTTTTCCCCCACCATTCATGGTTAAGAATCAATATCAGCGGATGTGAAGTCAATAGATGACACGCCTCAATGCGCTAAAAACGGGCCTTAGGATAGCGGCTCGAATATCTGTCTTTCTCCTCTTGTCCACGACATCTAGATGCGGTTCTACACTTCAGGTTCACCACCAGGGGCCTCGCACAACACACATACCCACCCAAATAATGCGATATCTTCACCCCCAACTTATCAGATTTTCGCACCACGGCCCGAGAATAAAAAATCTTGGGAATGTTACTTTCTAATTTAAAAGATAAGTAGTCACTCCAGCGGCTCCTACCTTACCCACAACGTAATATACTTTCTATCTCTGTATAACCCACTATTCTCACACATAGCCATCAGGCAAGTTATTCCAATCGAGTTGCAAAAAAATGATAAACAAAGTTAAAAAAAAAGATATTTCTCAGACTGTTTCGCAAAATCTCTGGCCACACCACCCCCGCTCTCTGTTTCGTCACACCAAAAAAAATAAAATTATCTGAAATATTGGACGGGTATGAGTTGATAGTAATATTGTGAGACAGGCAGGCTTATATGGGACGTTGCAGGTATAGCCTCGATTTACAATCACGTAAATGACCCAATTACACAAACCTATATAGACACGCTGTATAATAAACATTCTACCACACTATACTTCCTCCTGTTGTTGACATTTCATTATATCCACCTGCCCTCCGGGCCCAGCTTTTCATATAAACTCGACTGTAATATGGGAAACCCAAAATCGGATGTTGACCCAAATGATTCTATTCGGACAGGAGATTAATTAAAACTAAAAAAAGGGGGCTAAATCGAGCGCTAGCTCATTAAATGAATAAACTTATTTGTAAGGTTTGAAGTGATCCATAAATTATAACTCCAATAATTTATACATTTTAGTATATTAATATATATATTACTTATATAATATAGTACCCTGACCATCCTCACAAAATCTATCCTATAAATATTAACTTTTTATACGCTAAGTACTTCACAATATTATATATATATAATATACTTTTTAATGAAACTAGTTAGTAACAAAATGAAAATATTTTTACTATTATTAATACATATTCAACTGTTCCTAGAATGCATACATTATATAACGATATATCCATTTCTTTACTTATCATCTATCTCTGGCCTATAACTAGACATGTTACCTTTTATACTTATCCCTTGTAAGAATGCATTATAGTATATTTCACATATTATTTAATTGTTAGTAATAGATAGAATTGTTGTATTTATACTCTGTATGAGGTCCTGATTAGGGAGACCCTAATTTCCCCTCGCTCAATTTTTAATCAGTAAGTCGTTTTATTCGTATTACTATTAGCTACATATATTACCTAAGTTGTAGTGATAATATTGCAGATTTGGGCTTATGGGTATACTATAATATTATAATATACCGAGGCTTATATAAATACCTTACAAACATTCTAATTACCGATTACTATTATACAAATAATATAGTACATATGGCTTTTATATCAAATTATTATACAATAACAACTAAATGTCTAATAATAAATTTTTAGTCTCTCATTCATTTTAATTATATATATTATTATATATATTTATATAATATATATATATTATATTATATATATATATGTAACGGGGACCCTACCGGTATAATAAATAATGGCTATTATAATCTTTAAAATTGGGTAATGATAAAGTAGGGAACCTCTTTGGGAGGGGCCAAAGAGGGCTATTATTGATTATACCCAAGGGAGAACAAAGGTCCAACGTTATGTGGTATGTATGATGTAACGGTAAAAAATGTGCTTTTACATCTTATAAATACGACAACAGTCACTATGTTTATCCTTTTTGTATGGTTATTTAAAATTGAAACAGCCAATAGAAGATCTTGTTCCTACCCGGTTCAATAATCTGAAGCCCAAAGGAGAGAAGACGCCAGCCAGTTAGTGAGGCTACGACATCAGAGCCGTTACCAAGTCCCAGGGCGTCCGCCCTGCACATCCTAATATATTTTTATTCACTAAAATTAAAGGTGTTATGATTATTATTAATGTTCTTTATTTTGAAGATTCGCTTGTTAAGTGTCATTTCGACACGCTATGCATGATCCAACAGTGAAATAAATAAGATATATAAAATTAGAGAGAATGGTGATCAAAATCTTGTACAGTAATTCGAAGCATGATAGCTTTCGGGCCGCCTGCCCAATCATTCTAATAATTATAATATGTGATTGATTATCCACGAAAATGTGTCCGACGGGTTCTGTGGCCCAATCCTTATTTATATAACAAATAAAATTATCTATTAAATGTCTGCGATCAAACTAATAGAAGAAAGAATTAAATTAAAGAATACATTTAAAATTTTTTGAATACACCTTCCATCTTATTAAATTAGTGTACCCCGGGGGGTGAGGGTTTACTCTGTTTATTTGAATAATGGATTCTTTCTTTCTCTCGCCCGGGTACAGTTTGGTCCACCCAGAACCGACATCAAAATTCAATTACAAACAGACCTTTTGATAAAAAGGGCCAAGAATATAATTATAAAATAAATAATAATAAAATATAATAATAATAATAATAATAATAATAATAATAATAATATGAAAATAATAATAATAATAATAATAAATAATATAATAATACTAATTATAATAATGACTACCCAAAGTGAAGTTATTAAAACAGAAAGTCTTGAGAGTCAATAGTGATAATACTAAAACGGTAATGAGCGTGAAGAGCAGCTAGTCAATAAACAGCTGCCAAAAAACTGAACCGTAATAAAAAAAAAAAAAAAAAAAAAACAAAAAAAAAGAAAAAAACATCTTTCCACCAATTCCCGCAACAAGAAGCTTTGTCCTGCTATTATATGGGGGATGGGTAGAGGAAAAAAAAAAAGAAAAACTCCCCAACATACAAGTGCGGCAAAGACTTAAAAAAAAATAAAAATAAAAGAAAAGAAAAAAATATATATATTTCTTCAAAATGGTGAAACTCAAGAAGAGAAAGTCAGATTCCCCGGATTTGAGAATCACGGTCCCAAACCGTTATAACCAGCTTTGTTAACTTTCCATGGAAGTAGGGCTTAACTTTCCAAATTGGGCGAGAACACCACCGCGAGTTTGCTATATAACAACAACAAAGGAACAAATCGCCTGTTTTTCCAAGGTCCCAACGCATCTAGTGACAAACAGCGGAGAAGTTACTTCTATGCTCCCATATGGTTTGTGTTTTTTTTTAAACGAAAGTAATCTTTTTGTAAGTAAATTTAAATCTATAATTATTTGTTTCAATTAAAAAAAATAAGTTAAAATGTATTATAATTTGGCGGCAGACATGGTGTTATGGAATAATTGGATAATTCAGATAGATTCTTTTGATCATATCTTGAATTCTAACTAGAAACTTGTGTATATTTAATAAGGATGTGGGTGTCCCCCATTGTTCTTACTCTTATCCCCCAGTAGTATTGACGACATGATACGATGGAAGGGGTTTGAAAGTGTGAAACGAATAAAGATTGCTTGTAAACGGCCTGGTTAGGAGTGTCCGTAGAAAAAAAAATGCCTTTTTTTTAAGGAAAACTATATAGGAAAAGGTCTTAGAAAGATAAAATTTATATAATTAAAGAATAATCGAATGTTGTAAGACCTTGAGCTTGTGGGTTTTAAAGCAATGACGGAATTCCCTATTTAAAAATTATTGTATTTTATTTATTTGATTTTAATAATTAGATTAGGGGATGTTCGGTTCCTCTGATGAAAAAAATAAAATTAATAAAGTTATTATAATTACTAAGTAATGGGTTAAGACGAATTTATTTAGTGTTATTAAAAAGATCTATCTGATTTCTAAAAATTATGTGTATAATGTTTTTATGGTGCCGAGTTGTTTTGTATTCTTCGAATTCAAACGCCTATTAATTCTTAACAAATTTCATACACCATTAGGGGGAGGAGCTACAACTCGTTGGTTTGTCCTCTGACGTCATCGAGAGGTTGTAGCCTAGACAATTGGTGCCCTACAGAAAGACCGAGGTGCGGGTGTACCAGTGGATGACGTAGGAATGCAGCTGTACTGCACACAGGCTTGACTACATTGACCGGGGAATATTTTATGTTCAACTTTGAAAAAAAAAAAAAATTTTAAATGTTGTTTTTTTATTGGAAGGCTGGTGGTCTGCTAATGGCTTAGCCCGAAATATCAACAAGTATGGTACGGACTACCCGTACATAAATATGTGCTATTATAATCTTTATTGTAATTGATAAATAGGTAGAAACTCTTTGGAAGGGCAAAGCTTATTATTATCTGGAAGGCAAGAAAGAATGGGCGCTCCCAACAGTTATGTGTATTATGATGGTACGTGCTAAAAATGTGCTACATCTATAATCAACATACACCACCATAAAACTATGTTTATTATCCTTTGTTGTAAATGTTATTTAAAATTTGAAGGACAGCAATAGAAGGGAATGAAACGTCTTTCTCCTCCCCGGTAGCATATTGAACCCAATGAAAAAGACGCCAGCCAGTTAGTGGGCTATCGACACCTGAGGGCCATTAACAAGTGCCCAGGGCGTCGCCCCTAACTCTCTAAATATTTTTTTTTTATACTAAAATTTTTATTTTTTTTTATTAAAAGGTGTTGATTTATTAATGTTTCTATAAAGAAGATCGTCCTTGTTTAAGGTGTCAATTTGACACGCTAGTGGTGACCACAGTGAAATAATAAGAATAGAAAACAATTAGAGAGAATGTGACAAATCTTGTAACTTATTCGAACGCATATAGCTTGCGCCCCCCTGTGCAATCATTCTAATAAATATAATATTGTGGATTTGATTACTCACGAAAATGTAGTCGACGGGTCTGTGGCCCAATCCTTATTTATACAAAAAAAAATATCTATTATGATCTGCGATCAATAAAAAGAAGAAGAATATTAATAAGAATAACATCAAATCTTTTGAATACACCTTCCATCTTATTAATAATAGTGTACCGGAGGGTGGGGATTTAATTCTGTTTATTTGATTAATGAACTCATCTACTCGTTTATTGCTACATATTATTGATATATCATAATAAAATATATATAATATATAGTATATATATATATATATATATTAATATGAATATATATATATGATATATATATATATAATTATATATATATATATATATATATATATAATATATATGTATGTATGGAAAATCTTGTAGAGAGTTTTAAAAAAATAAATATAAATGAATAAAGTAAATGAAATAATTTAAAACCACCACTCAAAATACGAACAGGAAAATCAAGAATATTAAAAAATTAACAGTAGTTTACGTTTCAAGACTAAAGTACAATGTCTCCTCTTCAGTGGACTTATAATGAAATACAAATAATTTTAATAACAAAATAAAGTAATAAAATTAAAATATGAAATATCAAAAATGAAAAAACGAAAAAAAAACAGATGGCAACAAAAAATTACTGTCCAGAATAAATATTTTCCTCCTAAAACCATCACTTTCCGATTTATTTTTAGATGTATGTTTTGATGTTTTTCAAGCCTCCTGAAAGTGATTCTTTCTACAAAAGAAATTTTCTTACACACGATAATTTCTTTGAAATAAAATAAAACAATTGGATTTAAGTTATAGTACCAAGCTTATCGTGTGTAGGTCGTACATGGCAATGCGGATATGACTTCGGACTGTTCGTCGAGGAGGAGAGTAAATTTTATTTTTTAAAAATATTTTATAACAATGTTTATTATATCACGAAATGTAGGTGTAGAACTAAAAACAAAAATAGATATTAAAAGGTTAATAAAATTTAAAAAGTTAGGCCAAAAAAATTACATTGATAGTTTGGTCATTTAAAGATGTATTAAAAATTTGGAGACATTTCGTTATAGGATTCTTATGTTATGTTTATCATTGGTTTATGGTTCCTTAAGAGCAACGATTCCCTTAGGCGCAATTCGGCGAGGCGAAATTCATAAAAAATCATTTTTTCGTTAGTTCGTGATGGGAGAATGAGCTTTCTTTTTATGCTTAGTTATCTGGGATTTATTTGTGAGTGTTCTCTTTAAATGTTCGAATAATATTTTTGCTCGTGCCTTATACGTTATGTTGCGGCTAGGATGAGCATTTCTTATGTAGTATGTTGAGGGTAATTCCGTTGTGTATCCGATATAGCGGCGTTACATTAGCCACTTTTCAAGAACCATTGTAAAGTGCGGTGCCCACAACGTTACTGTGATTCGCCTCTCACCACGCGAAAGACGCGCTTCACACGGAGTAGAGGAAGAGGACTGAGCTGCAGTTTTCAATGGCCTTTTAATACGTCTTAAATATATATACTCTCTTCCGCATACTTGTTTTGGCTTTATATGATCTTTTAAAGTTAAGTTTTAATTATACGACTTTTCTATTCCTCTCTTTTTTCTGACTGTATGATTTTCAGTTTTATAATAATACTACGAGCTTATCGTTTTCCTTTTCTTTGTCATATTGGTAAAAAATTATTTAAAGTGTCTTAATTAGTTTTCTCTTAATTACTGGGGGAAATTAATTGTTTATTCGACTGCTTTTACTCCTCTAAATTACAAAATTAGATACCATAAAGACTATAGTTCACCGAGTTTTTAAGATATCATTTGAATGTTGTTATAGGCGAAAATTAAATGAATAAGCGCAGAATTTAATAAATCATCAAGTGCTAGGACTTCCCCCCCAGTAGGTGTTTAAGTATGAGAAACTATAGAGAGTACACTTGTAAAATAATTTTATTTACCATACCATCAAAGAAAAACGAAACGATAAGGGCTCGTATAGTACTGAGATGTTATTTTGGATTTAAACTTTTGAACAAAGAGGAAGAAAACAAATAAAAAAAAATTAATTTTAAAAGATATCTCATAGTGTAGAAGCAAAAAAACGGGAAGACAGCTTATATTGATAATCGTAGCTATATAGCCATTGCAACTGAAGCTCTCGTCCTTCATACTCGTAAAGCGCTTTTCGCGAAGGGTGAGAAAGCTAGTAACAGTTGGTACCGATTTCAATGTTTCTAAAGTGATGTAACGCCGCTTATATCGGATAAACAAAGAACTAACATGAGAATGTCGCAACACAAGTATAAGCGGAGCAAAATTCAACATTTTAAAGAAAACACCACAAAAATCCCGAACAGCTAAAAGAAGCTTCTCCATCATAACAAAGAAAAATGATTTTTTGGGAATTCGGCGCCTAGGGGAATCCGTTGCTCTTAAGAGAAACATAAATCAATGATGAAACATAAAATATTAACGAAATGTCCAGTTTTTTAAACATCTTTAAATGACAAAATCAATGTAAAATGAACTTCTCTAACTTTTAAATTATTTAATTTTTAAATTTATTAATGTTTTGTTATTAGTTTAAATACACATGAACAATTTTATCAAGAAATTGGTTAAAATTTATATTAAAATTTAATCCTTGAAAATGTCCGAAGTGTACCGGAAGAAAGCTTGGTAACTAGCTTATATCATTTTTGGTTTGAAAAATCCAAGAAATAATTTTAAGGAAAATTTCCTGAAATCTGTTGAAAGAAATACTTCAGGAAGCTGGAAAAATCATCAAAATCATACGGAGGTCAAAATAAATTTATTTGATGAATAATATATTTATACTTTTTTCATATATGAATTTTCTTATTAGATCAAGACATAAAGAAATCCTTCGGAAATTTAAATTTAGATTAGTTGAATAAAAAAGATTCTAATGAATTATTATAATTTTTTTCCTTTGAGTTAAACAAAAAAGTTCAAAAAAGTTACACCTTCAAAATTAATGATTTGCCTCAATAATCTGCTGAAAGATGTCCTAAAAGGTGGGGGGCATTTTGGGGGTCATTTTCTCTCTACTCACCTCTATTGTCCTGATGGGTAAAGCCTTCAGGGGTCTTTAACAGTATTGACGAGCTGGGCCGAAATAATGGAATTAAAACAAGATCCGATTTGAACGGAAGGATTTGTAAGCGGCCACGAAGTCCTTGTTCAAATGGTTTGTAGTTGGGTATGTTATTATTAGATTTTGCATTGTGAGGATAGATGAGAATTTGTGACATGAAAAGACGTATGTGGAACTGAACAGTATATTCTATCGTTGTACTAAAGTGGAAACCCTATAATGAATTAAACTATTTAGATGATTCTGGTGGTTCATGTAGTCCCTGAGCCTTCTTCCGATCTCCTCCTCAACTCATTTTATCAAACCTAACACATGTAATCAGGAAGACCACATCAGATGAGTCGCAAGTTCTCTGCATTTTCGTCCCTTCTAAAGAGACGGGGATGTCAAAAAGGCGGAATGGGAGATCATTTCCTTTTCCGGTCTGTGCTTAACACTATGAAGCGGCTTAACGGTCCTGAGGTATTAAGTGCCCCCTTAGGTTCGTCACATAAAATTTGATATAGCATCCAAGCTTTTGCATACCTGCCTTCCTTGTTTTACTATTTCGTCAAGGCACTGACGGGACGTAATATATACATCTATTTTGGAGGCTTTAAAACTGTCCTGCTTGGAATAGGAGCTATCATATACAACACACGGGGCTTGTACTGAAACAATAGACCCTCCACCTTATACAACCATTCAAATCAAACTAAAATCGTCTAAACAAGCTTTAAAAAAGGCCCAATAAAAGAAACGGCTTTACCGGCTAGTGGGCCCCGAGGCTCCATCTTTCTCCCAGTTTCGAATTCTATCCATGTACCGGAAGATTTGGAAACATCTAAATTTCTGTCAAATTTATCGTCACATGGACATCTAGTTGAGAGGGCTTTTCGGTAAGCAAAGTTTTACTGGCTTAAACCTTAGATTTTCCTATTTTCCTCTGTTCTTGGGTGCCTAGTGATCCATAGAACATAGATTGAGTTTTTTGGTAGATGTAGGCACAAAGCATTTTATTATCTCTCTTTCTATCTAAGTTTCCCCCCTTTGTTACTTATCCTCCTCTCTGTGAACCCTTATTTCTGGATTTACGCTCCTGCTATTTAAGCACGAGTTGTAGAAGGCCATCCGTTATATCCATTCCCTTATGCCTATAATAAGCGATATCATCCACTTCATGGTTTTGCCTCTATCATCTATACTTACTTTTTCATTAATAAACTTGTCTCTAGTACTTCTTACCTATTCACTCTCCTATGCCGACGATTTCACTCTTCATTAGTCATTACTCATTTCATTTTGAAGATGTCCACACTACGCAAGAGCTCATCCCTTGAGACTCCGGCCTTGGACTGTACAGACGTTTTCTCTTCGAATTTCAATTGGTAGTATTGAAACAAAAGGTGTCCTTCAATTGCGTAAATGCTAAATTTTCCTCTTTAACAATCCCACAAACAACTCGACATAATCTTTCATCACACTATACAAGTCTTCTCAAACCCGCGACATGATTTCAGACTGTTTAAATATAAGTCTGTCCGTCTCAGGTTGTTTTTTTATCTGACCTTAATTTGGAAGGATCCACTATGTTCTCTTTCTACAAGGAACTTCTATAGAATCAGTTGAGTTGGTTCTGTAGCGAAAAGGAACTTCCGGAATTTCTTAACTTACCAATTGCTTTCTTTTATAGGGATGTTTGTTGCTTTGCCAAAGTATAAGAATGTGCCACTGCCATACCACATCCGGATTTGGTTCCATCACATAAGCTCTCTTGTAAAAGATAAGTAGTCAAAGGGCTTTTTGTCCCTACTCAACTCTCTTAGCTCTTCACCGTCATATCAACTCTTTTCGCTTTCAATGAATTTGGTGTCTGTGGCTTTCCACTATATCAACTCTCTTGCTCTCACTAACTATCAACTATCTTGCTTTCACTATATCAACTCTCTTCGCACGCTCTCACTATGATTCAACGCTCTTGCCCACTAATCTGTCAAAGACAAATGTTCTTTCTGTCAATCGATGTTTAGCGCGGGACGCTGGGGGACCGGCCTGGGCTTATTTGGTACTACTACTATGACACAGAACAACTGCACTTCTGACTCTCTGACGCATGCCTCCTCCAGTAAGAAGGGGCTCGTGCGACAACCTTACTACATAATCTTATAACTTTTTCATGTCACACTAATCATGCCACAGAGCTTTAAAATCCAGTGCTATGTTCAAGACTAGATCATAAAAAAGCGATACACCACTGGTAAAGTCCTGGAACACACTCTTCATTATCCTATTTTCCCCAACTAAAGATTAAATGTGATCATATAGGCCTGTGTAACCTGCCGTGAACTTAACGGGAAAGCACTCATTATAATCTGGCCTAGTTTCGTCCCTATTTGAAAGCATACGGTTGGGATTTCTCCTTGCTCCTGGTGGAATTTGGATGAATCTCTGCACTCTTTGCCTACCAATAGTGTAACCAATTCGATATATAATAGATATATAGTATATATAAATAAAAGATATATATATAAAGATATGATATATATATATATAGTAGTAGTATATATACTCATATATATATATATTATATATATATATAATATATATATATATATATATTATTATATATATTATATATATATAATATAT